>JADOBS010303853.1:0-28868 GCA_015708375.1 Cydonia oblonga | reverse complement strand
AAGATTGGGTGTAATAATGATTTACGCTCTAGCATTACAATCACAAGAAGACTGGTGCTATGTTCATCACATATGAATCTTAATTGCCTATAGCAATCTAGGATAGGATTGGCACCTACAATGGATCCAGAGTGAGTGTAAGGTGCGATGTGAACATACACGTGAAGTCTGACCCTGGCCCGGGTAAGTACAAACACCAGTGTATCATACGATGAGCATATAACGTAAATATGATCATACAACCATAAACCGATAATTATAATCGACATAATACTATTCAATAAAATATTAATCATGACTGTAAATAAACTCCCGTAGTAGTATGCATACTTGTGCATCTCGTAGGATTTAACATAATTTCGTAAATTCCATCATTCCGCTAATTCTTATAAACGTGAGTCTAATATAGGCATACATAGAAAATTCTTTATAAAATATATATGTGGAAACTAAATAAATATATAATATTTAAAAGCAAAGACCCACTAACAAATCATGTTGTTGGGTTGAACCCGCTTTGCGAGCTTCGAAGAGCCTTGCGATGCGTTTCACTAAGAAACAAACCATTCTCATAAATATATAATGTACTAACGTAAATTTGCGTAAGCGTACAAAGTACGGCTAATAAGGGAACTATTTTAAATTGATCGAATTTTAGAAAACGATGGGCGGATTTGGATTTGGCACGTCGAGAAACCTAAGGAGGAACCTCCCCTCAAGTTCCTCCCACGCGCCTCCATAAGGTGGCTGCATTGGCAACCAGGCGCCGCACGCACCACTCGTTGTGACGTTCCCATGCGCGCCTGCGAGTACGTTCGTACTCACCTTCTTCGCGGAGGCCTGCATATTTGCAGGTTTTCATCCAACTTTCAGAGCTTCTTTTGAGCTCATTTCCCAGCCAAAATCATTGATTCAAAGGCCAAATAAAATTACAAATGTGATGAACAGAACTATACCAATTTAAGGTCGAGGTGGGGTAAATGGCATGAATGTGGCCTGATGGCCACGGTTCTCGTTGGAATCTGGGGAGAAATTCCCCCCTCGCTGTTTCTGTCATAAAACCAGTTCAAAACTCACAAATCAACTCTAAAATGCAATTCAAACGATGAGAGGAGATCATTCGAAAAATTTTCGACACTCACCTTCCCAGAAAACGATGAGATCCACACCTGGAAATCTCCACCATGTTGGAGCTCCATGATTCGAGAGTTATGTCGTTCGAATTTCTGGGGCTAAACCTAGGGCCTAGGGTAGGTTTCAGGTGAAAGGATAATGTGGAAGTGGTGGTTCGGTCGTCATCCGCCATGAAAAATGGCGGTGGTAATCTTGGCTTCACGGCTGTACCATGTTTGCAGAGATGAAAGAGAGACGACAGAGAGGTTGAGGGAAAAAGATGCAGGACGAGAGATAGAGAGGGACAAATATGGGTGGTCTGGTGTGGTTTAGTAGTTCTTGTGGAGCTCGTCGGAGAAGACGGCAAGTGGTGGTGATGCTCAGCTGCTCTCGTTTTCACAGAGGGCGAGAAGGTTGAGATGAGAGATGAAATGTGAGAGGGAAAAGAAAGAGAGATGTCCGAGAAAGTGGGGAGAAGAGGACACGAGGACAAAAGGGATAGGAGACCCACGTGGGTGGGTCCCACAGACACATACATCCCATAAGAAAAAAAAAGGATGAATATCTGGAATAGTGAATTTACTAAAATACCTTTTACTTCGTTGTTCCATAAAATTTTAATCGTTCGATTCCGCTTGCACCTATGTGTTCGTATCGTTGAGTACTTCTAGAATACGGTAAAATAATAGCTCATACTCGTCATGAAATGACGGTCAACGAAAGTCAACTATCTCACTTCTAGGGGCATTTTAGACTATTCACACACTTAAAATTAATAAAACAATAAAATTTGGAACGGGTTGTTACATACATGGAAGAATCCAGGCATGGATTAGGATATGAAATTTTTACTTGGAAGAATCTGTAATTATACAAACAAGGTTATCTTAAGGGGTTGAGAAACTGTGCTACGAGCCTGCGACATTCTTTCTTCTCGGTTTTCTGAGTACCTTGTTTATGTCAACTAACCGGAGGAAATCTGCGTGCAGGGAAGAACATTTGTCTTACTCCTTCAGCGTTGATTATGGGGAAAGTGATTCTTAAAGCTTCCTGCAAAATTATAATAAAAAATAGATATAAGGCTGTTCATCTATACATATATAAGCCAGAAGACAATAAAATGTGTGTGTGGCAACCGGCAAGATGCTAGTTTATTTATAAAATTCAAAAATGAAATGGCGATTTAATGTGAGAACCAGTCACAAATACGTTCTAATTTACAACCCAACTTTTTTCTACTCTCTCCGCGTAAGATCGTAATGTTGTTTTGTTTCAGTTGGAATCATAGTATTGTGGGACTAGTTAGGACTGGAATGATCACCATATGTGTTTTGCAACATTTTATTTTCGTAGGTGGTTTGAACATATGAAACGAAGACTTGTAGACATGGCACAAAACCGAGTGTAGTGTCGTTCTAGGATTCGTATACCCGACCCCACTTAGTGGGTTAAAACTTTGTTGTTGTTGTTGTTGTTGAGTTACTCACCAAGATCAGTCTGGCTGCAATCCTTATACGTTTTGGTGAAGGAAACGGAAGTAGCAAGCGTCCAACAGCATAAATACCCACAACAAAGAAGTGGAGAACCAAGCTCCAGGGGCAAAAGTTTAGACCAGAGACAGCAGCAAGAGGTCCATTCGAAAAGACGCGTCCAAGGCAAAAATAATCGAAGCATGCTTGGCGCAATTCCTTTCTTGTTGGATCAGGGGATGCACATAACACATTGTATGCGGCACCTGCCAATGTGTTTACGGTAAAAGCCGCTGGCTGCGGCGAAACCAAGAATTATCTTACATGAAGTTACCTCTAATTTGAGCCAAATGCTAAGAGTGAAAGGCATAGACTGCTTACCTTACGTAGGGTATAGAAGGATTCGAGGTCTTTAACTAGGGCAGGAACATCATTCAGATTGCGCAGGGGTCTGAGAAGATTCCTTAGAACAACAACGTCCGATAGAGCCACAACCATGCCTCCCCCGGTTATAGGATGCCGCATGTTAACTGCATCCCCTATTAGGAGAGCACCTGGGGTGCGATGAGGAGTAGCAGGCATGCTCCCAGTGGGCATTGTTTTTATGTTTCCTTTATCAATGGCAACCAAAAAGGGTGTGTACAGTTCGGGAGGAAACTGAAATATTATACGACTAAATTAGTCCAAATGGTTAGATAAGTGAAGTACGAATAAAATCAAACACATATTTCATTTAGTTTCCAACCTGTAACCCTACCTGGGGTGCCACCTTTGTTTTCAAGTAGTGAGCCATTTCACCAGTAGAAAGAGAAGGTACTTGCCGGCCTGGTACATCAACCATGCATCGAATCTCCCTGCTGCCGATGGGATAAAATGCTACGAGTGATGGATCCCCCAAAATTACATGTGCATGATTTGCATATGGAAGCCGGCAATCCTCAAGAATCAAACCAACAAAAAAAGAAGGAATATCAACCTGCAGATAAACAATGACAATTGTTGATTTGCTGATTGAAAATTCTTAAAAATCTGGTTCAGTATATTTATTTTCATGTCATTTGACATAATTAGCATGCACTAGAAAAAAGAAGAATACAAAACTGGCATGCTGTTTTCACCTCAGGATTGCACAGATAACGTCGCAAGTTTGAACAGCAACCATCACATACAATTGTGAGGGGTGCGTGCGCAGTGAACTTTTGACTACCTTTGCGTCTAAACTTCACCCCTTTGATAGTACCCTTTTCTTCAATCAGAGATGTCACCGTTCCTTGTTCCAACTTTACACTGATGTCAAAATTTTGGAGGATGACATGAATATCATGTATGCCAATTGTACTAGTGAACTAGCCTCGTATAGTAGAACTAGAAACATTTAGAAATCAACTTATAACATTACTTAATAGAAAAGGCTGAAACAGAAAGAAAGTCCGAGTATTTAAGTTTTCTACCAGCTTGAAAAGACAAAACTGGGTAATTCTACATGCACCAAATTTCAATGACATTATTCACCACATCGTTATATGTAACTGGAATCCGTTTGTGAGATACAAGTTCAGCAATGTTGTATATAGAGAATAACTTGGGAATGTTTGAAAGGAAAAGAATGATACTTTGGAAGAGATGAAGCTTTATCGCGCATTCTTTGAATGAAACGCCCATGGTGAAAGCTTACCCCAACCACATCTGGATTGAAATTTTCCAAAGGATATGGCAGCTTGGTCCTTATCCCATCCTTGTAAAGAACATATCCGAAGATTTGCTGGGCATCAATTTTGTTGACACAATCTAATCATACACCGATTATTATTTAGCATATATGTATAACTAGAAAAGGAAAAACAGAAGGAAAGGTCAACCACTTTAGAACCTGGCAGAAATTACAACAATAATGCGAGTCTTCAGGTTCATTCTGGAGACAATTAAGTAATATGAAAATATTTCATATGCGTAAATATCTTAATTACCCTCAAGGCCCAACTCAATTAGTCTCAGATAAGCCCCAGGTTGAAGCAGTTCACCAACGATTCTATCTGGCTTGGTCAAGTCTCTTTCAATCACATGCACTCGGCGCCCATCCTGCAGTTCAATGCAGATAATATTGTAACTGATCACTATCTTAAACATTAAAAAGAACATTAGAAGTTCAATCGTTTCCATAAACCAAATGAATCCAGCATAAACCTTAAACCATTTCAAGTATAGATCAAAAGAATGTGTACAAAAGACAGAGCCCTCAGAGAGTGAGACTGTCACCTTCCCGAGAGTGTAAGCTAGTGCCGAACCAGCAACCCCAGCACCCACAATGATAACATCCACACCTGCACCTATGTCTTTCTGCAGACACATTCCATTTTCAGAGCTCCTCCAACCGTTCACATTCCGATCCTTCACTAAAGCTCTGTCCTTTTTCTTCCGTCTGAAACTGTACGAGGAAACAAACCCCAACAGAAAAGCCAAGACAGTAACCAACATAAGCTGGAAAACCATGATTTTAGAGTTTCTGCCAAGATTAGAACTTTGGCGCCATTATATAGAGTGAGCCAACGGTCAGAAAACTGCTATTTTGGCCCTCGAGCAAAGGCGTATACATCCCCTCCACAATCAGTTGGACATGAGCATTGCGTGATGGGTACATGGCAGAAGAAAGACGCATATTTAGCATACATTTGTTACACACTCATATCTTGCCTATTCCAAGTTTCGTGCCCTGTAACATGCAAACTGCCCGGAATTATGCAAAGGGTTGTTTTATTGACACCCTACAAATTGTTGACTATACTCCATTTAAATTTTGGGGCTTTTAGATTTTAGGACTAACTAAGATTACTTTTATATTATAACCTGCATGGTTTTCTCTATCTAATTTAAGTCCATATTTTTAAATCTTAACTTCATATTTAACTACCTCTATCACATACACTATTTACAAACTTGCCATCCACATTTTCCTATTCAATTCATAATTAAGACTAAAAATTAGGAATTGACATTCACACTCAAACCCCCATTAATAGATTTAATTCAAAATTCAAAAATTTTAAAATTTTAGGAATGTACTAATAGGTACAAGAAAATAAATGAAATTTTTTATTGATTAATTGTGAATATAAATGTGAAAGAAATGACAAAAATACATTACAAAAAGAAAAACAAAACATCACCACTAACACAATTTCCATCTCCACAAGAAAATGAACACCCATAAAAATTATAGGTACATTAACAAAGTGATATACATAGGTGCAGAAGTATAAGTGCATAAGCATAGGTATGGAAGTATAAGTGCATAAGAATAGGTACAGAAGTATAAGTGCGTAAACATAGTTACAGAAGTATACATGCATAAACATAGGTACGTAATTCTGGTATGCAAATTTTACTCCATGTATCTTCATATGAGTACACAAATCATAGATTTAAAAACACGTATTGTCAATCTCCATAGACAACAAATTATCATACACGAATAAACACAATTCATAGGTAAAAAATAGATTTGCAAGCCTTAGTTGTTCCATAATGCTAGAAACATACGAATCATGAAAATATACAATTGAGAGAGATAAGAGATAATATAAAGAAGAAGTGTGTATGTGAGTTGGACATGTTGCTCTTTCTACATGAGACTTGATTGTGTAACTCGACATTCAGTAAAAATATTTCTTTCATTGATTTCAAAAATAATTGAAAGCTGAAAGGCCTAATAGTCAATATTTATGAGCTAAATCATAAGAAAAGGGCGATTTAATTAGGAACAAAAAAAAATTCTTTTAATTAATTGACTACTCAACTCCTATATGAAAAGTTGCTGAGTTGAATATAAAGTCAAAGCATTAAAATTAAATATTAGATCTTACACTCGGTTTTTTTTGAGAATTGAATCTTGTCAAAGGATGTTAATCTAGTTTATTTTTAACATAAATGACTTATTTGCTATAATATAGAATGACTATTTAGGTTGTAGATGTTTTTTTTATTTTTTTTTATTTTTTTATTTTTTTATTTATAAATAAAACTTTGATTTCTAAACACACCCCATGAATTCAATGTGAGACTGACACACCCCAACCGTGGAGGTCGAATCATGTTGGCCATCACCAGAAGGTGATGTAACCATAAGAATAAGTGATATGAAAAAGTGACTGAATTAAAACCAAACTAGGACTAATTTAGACTAAACAGTGAAAAATTGCGCAGTCGTGGGAAGAACTCGTTACAATTATTCAGAGCATAATAGACAGTACGAATACAGTAAAGTAGTCAAAGTAGTTAAGGTACACTTATTACACAACAGTGGATAAGTTGATACTTTTAAACAAAGCTAATATCATAATTGTCGGAGGTTCCTCGAATGCCACAAAGAGTACAACTATCTAGGTCCTGGAGGGGCGAAAAACAAAGTTGAGTGGGTGAGCAAAACAACGTTTGTAAGAAAACCTTTATTTTCGAACATAGTAACCCCTCGCTATAAAACAAGTATAGTTTCCATAAAACATACTACGTAAGTATGTAAACAAAAGTACAACAACAATATAACCAGAAATATGCCAAGTCATAATATATCAAATGCTGCAGTAATATAATCATGTGATAATCAAGTATAACCAAGTGCTTATCCATCTAAGCTGACACACGAGTTCGTACAGATAATTTCTGACATGAACAGGACTGGGTGTAATCAATACGCTTTAGTACTACGATCACGTGAAGGTTGGTGCTGAAGCACGGTCACATACGAGTCAGAATTGCCTAATGCAATCTGTACGATAGGACTGGCACCTAACTTGGATCCAAGGCGAGCGAACGGTGCAGATGTGAACATACACGTGAAGGACTGGCCCTAGCCCTGAGGCGAGTACTAACACCGGGGTGTAGCAATGATGAGCATGTACAATTATGTATGATTGTCATGATAGTAATATCCCAACCATAAAGCAACATTTATCACATTTAATATCACAATAACGATACTTGGCAATATAAGCATAAAAATGGAGTAAATACGCATTTATGGAAACTATAACTATGTATAGACATAAAAACAAACTACCCACTCACAAATACATCGTCAGATCGTAGCCTCCGAGCCATACGTCATCGGGATACATTTCCCTTATATGTGAAATAACTATTTTAAATTAATTAATAACACATATACGGAAACTTAAATAAAACCCCATAGTTTGCTCAAACCTAGGGTTTAAATATACGAAATCGATCTACTCAATGTCACAAACCTACATAAATTGACAGAAGGTAAAACGGAGGCTGGACGGGCCCTCACACGCCGCCTAGGGCACGGCCATATGCGTCACCACGAGTAGGCAGAAGCTGACGGAGGCCCTAATGGCCGTTAAGATATTCCGTTAAAATGACAAAATATTTCGTTAAATAGTAACGCCGTTACCTAACGCCGTTAGGATATTCCATCAGAGTTGACGGAATGTTGCGTCATCTTCTCTGGTGGTCCTCGCCGGTCGCCGCCGTCTGAACTCGCCGGTTTTTGGGAAAATTTCCAAACTTCATAACTTGCTTATTTATCAACCATTTTTCACAAAATTTATATGGAAATGAAGTTTATGAAGAGTAGAACAAGATTTAACCTCTTGGAAGTCCAAAAAGTGGACGGAGGTGGCCTGAAAAAGCCTCGAAAGGTACGGTCAAAACCGGAACTTCTCGAAACCGTGTTGTTTCTCGTCAAAGTTTCCTCAAAACTAGGTCAAATCACGATCTGGTTACACGGCTGTCTTCGTAGTGGTGAGGGAAGTTCGACCATGTAGTTTTCAGGTCACGTTGATGAGGTTTAGTGTTCGTTTGAGTGAGTTGCAGAGTGAGAGTGAAAAGAGAGGCATTCGGGGGGAGAGAGAATGTAGAGAGAGTGAATTCTGAAAATTGATTGGTGATTGGTGTGGGTAGGCAACTCATTGATTAGTTATGTAAGAGAAAGAAAAATCTAATTAGGTGGTGAAGAGAGAAACCATGAAAATGGAATGGAGGGGAGTGATTGGTGGAAGGAAAATTTAATTTGTTGTTGATTGGGAGAGATAGATCCACTTTTTAGGGATAGGAATCTGATTTCTTATAATGTTTCAAACATTGATAATTTGTACTCACGTGTACAAAATACCTGTGGTTATCGTACTTTAACGGAGCGTAACTTTTTTTTTTGATACAGATCCGATTTGAGTCTAACACGCGCTCACGTGTTCATAGTGATAAGTACAATTTAAGTACAAAACTAGGAAAATGAAACAATAGTTGAATACAAAGCCCATGTCAGATTACACTTTTCCCCAAAAAAAGGGTAAAAACATCAAATTACACAAACGGAAAGGAAATTACAGTGAAAATTAGGGATGGGTTGTCACAACCTACCCCCTTATGAAAATTTCATCCCCGAAACTTCAACACTATTGATGTCTAGTTAAAGAAAAAACGTGGATAAAGATCCCACATCTGCTCTTCTGTCTCCCAAGTGGATTGCTCAATAGAGTGGTTCTTCCATAAGATTTTCACCAAATGAACGGTCTTATTCCTAAGAACTTTTTCCTTCCAGTCGAGAATCGTCACTGGTACCTCGTCATACGTCAAATCTAGATTGATTTCCAGTAGTTGAGGAGGAATCACATGTGACGAATCATATATGTATTTTCGTAACATCGACAAGTGGAACACGTTGTGCACTCTTGATAA
Source organism: Cydonia oblonga (assembly GCA_015708375.1). Lineage (NCBI taxonomy): Eukaryota > Viridiplantae > Streptophyta > Magnoliopsida > Rosales > Rosaceae > Cydonia > Cydonia oblonga. The sequence continues at coordinate 19,590 of JADOBS010303853.1, read as the reverse complement.
CTCAGGCGGTAGATCAAGTTGATAAACAACTTCACTAACTACTCAATAATCTAGTACGACCCGATGTAACGAGGGCTCAGCTTCCATTTCTTTCTGAATCGTACACGCCTTTCCATGGAGATAGCTTTAAGAACACCCAATCACCAACCTTATAAACTCTGTCGGTCGAATGTCTGTCGGCGATACTCTTCTGTCGATCCTGGGCTGCTTTCAGGTTAGCCTTTATCATTAGAATGCTCTGCGTTGTCTCATCCACGATCTTAAGGCTCACCAAAACTCTTTCCCCGACTTCAGACCAACACAACGGAGTACGACACGATTTTCCATACAACGCTTCAAATGGTGACATACCAATGCTGGAATGGAAACTGTTGTTGTATGCGAATTCTATTAACGACAAGTGCTTGTGCCAAGCGTTTCTAAACTGCAGAACTGACGATCTCAACATATCATCCAATGTTTGGATAGTTCTCTCTGATTGCCCATCATTCTGAGGATGATAGGCGGTGCTGTAGAGTAATATCGATCCCAAAGCTTTTTGGAAAGCTATCCAAAACTTCAAAGTAAATATGGGGTCTCGGTCAGAAATGATACTAACTGGAACACCATGATACTTGACGATTTTAGAGATGAATAGTTAGGCCAACCGACTTAACGAGTAGTTATCAAGAATAGGTAGGAAGTGCGCAGACTTGGTAATCCGATCTACAATCAGCCAGATACTGTCATAGCCATTTCGCGTATGAGGCAACTTGTACACGAAATCCATTGTGATATCTTCCCATTTCCATTAGGGTATCAGAAGTGGCTGTAGTAATCCAAAAGGCTTATTTCTCTCCGCATTGACCTGCTGACAGACTGAATAACGGCTCACATACTCTGCAATTTCTTTTTTCATTCCAGGCTAATAGTAGAAGGGTCGGATGGTATGATACATCTTGGTACTCTCGGGATGCATTGCATAAGCTGAGATATGCGCTTCATCCAGAATTTCTATCTTCAGTTCTTCTACATTCGGCACATACATCCAATCACTTTGCATCAGCATGCCATCAAGCCTTCGAATCATGAAGTCTTTTTTTTTCCCATCTGACACTGCCTGTTTTAAAGCCTGGGAATCTGGGTCGTTCATCTGGGCTTCGAGAACACGATCCAACAAAACCAGTCTGACTTGAAAGCTAGCTAGTAGAGCTCCCTGGCGATCCATTTCTAAAGTGGCTCCAGTAGATCTTAGATTAGTGAGAAGAGGAACACGACATGCATAAAGAGCATTAAGTCGGCCATGAGATTTCCTGCTGAGGGCATCAATTACAGTATTTGCACGACCAGGGTGATACTCGATAGTGCAGTCATAATCATTGAGCAATTCTATCCATCTCCGTTGCCGGACATTAAGCTCTTTCTAAGTGAAGATATACTTTAGGCTCTTATGGTTAGTCAAGATTTTACACTTTTCCTCGTAAAGATAGTGCCTCCAGATTTTCAAGGCAAAGATAATAGCTGCTAACTCAAGATCATGAGTAGGATAATTCATTTCATGGGGCTTTAACTATCGTGAAGCATACACAATCACCTTCCCATGCTGCATTAACACACATCCCAGACCATTCAGAGATGCATCACTGTAGATCTTGAAATTCCCACTGTCGTTGGGAAGTGCTAAAACATGTGCGTGAGTGAGACAGTGCTTCAACTGTGGAAAACTCCGCTCATAATCATCACTCCACACAAATTGAATTCCTTTCCTGGTCAACTTTGTCAGGGATAGTGCTATGGCTGAAAAGTCTTTCACAAAGCGTCGATAGTAACCAGTAAGTCCAAGAAAACTTCGTACTTCTGTGACAGTTTAAGGTTGCTCCTAATTTTCCACTGCAGCTACTTTTTGAGGATTCATGAGAATACCTTGAACTGATATCACGTGACCCAAGAAAGATACATGATCCAGCCAGAATTGACATATATTAAACTTGGCGTACAGTTGATTCTCCCTTAGCTTCTTCAAGACCAGGCACAAATGCTTAGCATGGTCAGCCTAGCTCTTAGAATACACTAGTATGTCATCGATGAAAACAATGATGAACCTCAAGGTACGGATGAAATACTCGATTCATCAGGTCCATAAAAGTTGCTAGAGCATTCATCAACCCGAATGGCATCACAAGAGACTCATAATGACCATATCGAGTTCGGAAAGCTGTTTTTGGAACGTCGTCACTTCTGATCTTCAACTGGTAGTAACCAGACCTTAGATCGATTTTTGAGAAAACACAGGCATCATGAAATTGATTGAAAAGATCATCGATACAAGGTAATGGATAACAGTTTTTAATCGTCACCATGTTCAGCTGCCTGTAATTGATAAACAACCTCAAGGTTTCCTCTTTCTTCCTCACGAACAGAACTGGAGCTCCCCAATGGGAAGTGCTTGGCTGAACGAAACCCTTGTTAACAAGTTCTTGCAACTGAGTTTTAAGTTTCCTTAACTCCACATGAGCGATACAATAAGGTGTAAGAGAAATAGGATTTTTACCTGGAAGTAAATTGATGGTGAACTCCACTTTATGATCTGATGGTAAGCCAGGTAAATCCTCGGGAAAAACATTCCGAAAATGTCTGACTACTCTGACATCTTCCGTATATGTAGTAGTCATTTTTGTTAACACTGCGTGAGCTAAGTAGCCTTGAAAACCTTTACTCAACAATTACCTCGCCTCATGGCAGTGATAACTCCATGTTTCAGACCGCTACGTTCACCAACAAACGTGACAGTAGGAATGCCTGGTCAGTGAAAGGTAGCAATCTTCTGATAAGAATCCAAGTTGGCACGATTGTTGTGTAACCAATCCATGCCCAAGATAACGTCAAAGTCAACGATATCCAAAGTTACAAGATTAGTCAGTATGATTACATCTTCGATAAGGACGGGACATCCTTGATACTCCCAGCTAACGCAGCAGGTTTCACCTTTAGACATCGAGAACTCCAATTCGTAGCCAAGGGAAATGGGGTGTGGTTGAGTCTTTTGAGCAAACATATGGGAAATAACTGAGTGTGGAGCACCTGAGTCAATTAAAATTCTAGGAAAGTGGCCTAGAACATTCAATGTACCCATAATTAAGTCGGGATTACCCTGAGCATCCTGTAGGGTGATGTTGTTGACTCTTCCCTGTGCCTGCTGCCTGCCTTTGCGACCTCTGTTCACTTAAGTCTGATTGCCTCTTCCCTGGTTGCCGTGACCTTGGTTGGGTTGATTTGCCTGCCTGACTATGCTTCTACTGCTAGAAGCTATATCTAGATTCGGGTACTATCCCCCAGTGTCTATTTGTGCTCCGCCACCCTGATACGGCGTATAGCCTCCCTGAAAGTACTGATATCCACCTTGGTAGTAGAGAACCTCAGGTGTGTACTAGTATGCTCCTTCCTGGTACGAGGCTATATCCTCATGGTAGTGAAAAGTTCCACCGGCACCTGTTTGATGATAGGCACAAGTGTTGGAATCTGCTGTAAAGGGGTTGCAGGTGGTAGAGTAGCAGGCTAATTCCTCTGGTTCTGAGGACAATTATTAGCTATGTGCCTCATCTGTCCGTAAGTGAATCTTCTTCAGTTTCCTCTCTTGCACTCGTCAAAGTGAAGGGTGTTGCACCTGCGACAGAGCTGAGCATTAGAACTACTGAAGTTTCCTTGACTCTAAAAACGAGAACTACCAATGGATCTGCCACCTCTACGAGGTGTACCACAGTTTAAACCTTCGTTGGATGATCCAGAGATGTTTCCGCTTCTTTTAAAGTTATGAGTCTTTCGAGGACCCATGGATGGCTGCCCCTATTTCTGTTCTGCTGAGCATTACTATTATCATCCTCATCCTCATCATCAGGAGCATTCTCTGAGGCTTCAACACGTAGCAGGATCTCAAAGAACTCCGAATAGGTAGTGCATGGCATAATAGTTGCCATAGAACGTAGTTTCTTGCGAGTTCCCTTCTTAAAGTAACGAAGCATCTTCCTGGGATTTGCAGCTATTTCAGGATAATAGCGAGAAAGGTTAGTGAACCTTCGGTGGTACTCTATGGCTGACATCTTCCCCTGCTTCAAATATGAGAATTTGTCTCTCTTTTGATCCTTATACTCCGGAAGAGTGAACATAGCCTCAAACAGACGTTTGAAAACATCCCAGTTCATGGCATTTTGAGCTGACAACAGACGCGACTTTTGTGCCGACCAAGATTCTGTTCCCAGACAAAGGAACCAAGTCGTTGTCTCTACCCAGAGATCCGCTGCAATATTTCTCTATCATTGCATGGCACGGAAAGTCTTCTCGACGTGATCGATCCAAACTTCGAATTTCTCGGGTTCTTCGTTGCCAAAAAAATGTTGTATCTGCAGGTGAGATATAGTCTCCAAGGTAGTCATCTGGGGTGGACATTGAATGGCATTAGTGATAGCCTCGCCGAGTTGACCAAAGTCTAGAAAATTAGTCTTAAAGGGAACACGTGGCTCTCTATGAGGTGGCATGATTCTGACATAAGAAAACCAAAGTTAAAACACACTAGGAAGTGCATGGCTGTCTAAACCTATGCTCTGATACCAAGCTGACATACCCTGGCTGCGAAGGTTGAAGCATGTTGGCCATCACCGGAAGGTGACGTAACCATAAGAATAAGTGATGTGAAAAAGTGACTGAATTAAAACCAAACTAGGACTAATTTAGACTAAACAGTGAAAAAATGTGTAGTCGTGGGAAGAACCCATTACAATTATTCAGAGCAGTACGACTACAATAAAGTAGTCAAAGTAGTTAAAGTACACTTATTACACAACATTGGATAAGTTCATACGTTTAAATAAAGCTAATATTAGAACTGTTAGAGGTTCCTCGAATGCCACAAAGAGTACAGCTATCTAGGTCCTGGAGGGGTGAAAAACAAAGTTGAGTGGGTCAGTAAAACAATGTTGGTAAGAAAACCCTTATTTTTGAACATAGTAACCCCTCACTGTTCTAAGCTTACACACGAGTTCGTACAGATAATTTATGACACGAATAGGACTGGGTGTAATCAATACGTTCTAGTACTATGATCACGTGAAGGCTGGTGTCGAAGCACGGTCATATACGAGTCAGAATTGCCTAATGCAATATGTAAGACATGACTGATGCCTAACTTGGATCTAAGGCGAGCGAACGGTGTAGATGTGAACATACACGTGAATGACTGGCCCTGGCCCTGGGGCGAGTGTTAACACCCGGGTGCAGCAATGATAAGCATGTACAATTATGTATGAATGTCATGAAAATAATATCCAAACTATAAAGCAACATTTATCACATTTAATATCACAATAACGATACTTGGCAATATAAGCGTAAAAATGGAGTACATACGCATTTATGGAAACTATAACTATGTATAGATATAAAAACAAACTGCCCACTCACAAATATGTTGTTGGATCGTAGCCTCCGAGCCGTGCCTGACCTCGTACGTCCTCGTTATACGTTTCCCCTATATGTGAAATAACTATTTAAAATTAATTAATAACACATATACAAAAACTTAAATAAAACTTTTATAGTTTGCTCAAACATAGGGTTTAAATATACAAAATCGATCGGCTCGACGTGGCGGACCTACAAAAATTGACAGTAGGTAAAACAGAGGCCGGACGCGCCCTCACGCGCCGCCTAGGGCACGACCATAAGCGCCACCACGCGCAGTCAGAGGCTAACGGAGGCCCTAACGGCCGTTAAGAATATTTCGTTAAATAATAAAGCCGTTACCTGAAGCCGTTAGAATATTCTGTCAGAGTTGACGGAATATTTCGTCTTCTTCTCCGATGGTCCTCGCCGGTCGCCGCCGTCTAAACTCGTCGGATTCTGGACAAAGTCGCCAATTTTTGGGAAAATTTTCCAAACTTCATAACTTACTCATTTCTCAACCATTTTTCACAAAATTTATATGGAAATGAAGTTTATGAAGAGTAGAACAAGATTTTACCTTTTAGAAGTCCAAAAAGTGGATGGAGGTGGCTTGAAAAAGCCTCGAAAGGTACAGTCAAAACTGGAACTTCTCGAAACCGGGTTGTTTCTCGTCAAAGTTTCCTGAAAGTTGTCCTAGGAGCATTGGGGAGTTGTAAGAGAGCTTCCCTGACCTTCAAAACTCATTGACTCAGCCTAAAACTCGTTGAATCCAAACTCACCGAGTTCGGACCTTCCGAGTTCGACATCCAAAACTCAATCAAATCACGATCTGGTTACACAGTTGTCTTCATAGTGGTGGGGGGAGTTCGACCATGTAGCTTTTAGGTCATGTTGGTGAGGTTTAGTGTTCGTTTGAGTGAGTTGCAGAGTGAGAGTGAAGAGAAAGTCCTTCGGGGAGGGAGAGAATATAGAGATAGAGTGACTTCTGAAAATTGATTGGTGACTGGTGTGAGTGGGCAACTCATTGATTGGTTATGTAAGAGAAGGAAAAGTCTAATTGGGTGGTGAAGAGAGAAACCAGGAAAAAGAAATGGAGGGGAATGATTGGTGGAAAGCAAATTTAATTTATTGTTGATTGGGAGACACGGATCCACTTTTTAGGGATTGGAATATGATTTCTTACAATGTTTCAAACACTGATAATTTGTACGCATGTGTGCAAAATACCTGTGGTTATCATACTTTAACAGAGCGTAACTTTTTTTTTTTTTTTGTGAAACTCTTTGACAATCTTGAACGAGGCTTTTTTTAAGCGATGAAGAGAGTTTTCAGGTATACATTAGAGATGTCATTAAAAGAAAACCTAATGCAAACCCAACTACAAAATCCGAAACTTTTTAAAAGTAACAAATGAAAAGAAGAGTTATAATTGAAGGGTAATGCTACAGAGACCAAATTTTTTAAACTAAATGACGTGTCACTAATAATAAATAAGCGTTAATCGATACTTATCGATGTGTGTTTATTAAGATGTCACACTTCGAATTTCCGATCGTCGCAGTTTATGTCAACGACATGAATCTCATTGGGACTCCGGAAGAGCTTGTGAAAATTGTCGCTCACTTTGAAATCGAAATTCGAGATGAAAGATCTTGAGAAAATTCAGATCGAGCACTGTTCGGATGAAATCTTATTACATCAAACAAACTATTCCCAGAAGGTGTTGCGATGTTTTAATGAGGATAAATCGAAACCTTCGAGTACTCTTATGGTCGTTCGTACTGTAGATGCTAAACTAGATCATTTCCATCCTAAGGAGGATGAGGAAGAGATTTTGGAACCCGAAGTTCCATACTTAAGTGCAATTGGTGTTTTATTGTACTTGACTCAATGCAGTAGAGCCGACATCTTCTTCACTGTGAATCTTTTGACAAGATACAGCAATGTGCCTACACGCAGACACTGGAATGATGTTAAAGACATTTTCCGCTACCTTAGGGGTACGAAAAATTTGGGTTTGTTCTTCCCTTATGAATCCTCGCGAGAAGTCACCGCCCTCTTCGGTCATCAGGTTGATTCTTGCCTTGTTAGTTAAGCTGACACATGTTATTTATCTGACCTGCAGAAGACACTTTCTCAAACGGGTTACGTCTTTACGATTGGAAACATTGCAACTTCTTGGAGGTCTACCAATCAATCATTAGTTGTGACGACTCTTCTTCAAACCATGCTGAAATTCTCACTTTGCATGAAGCTATGCATGAATGCTTTTAGCTGAGAGCAATTATGGAACATATTCGAAGTACTAGTGATCTTTCTACTGTCGTTGACATCCCTACAACGATTTTTGACAACGCTACTTGTATCAACCAATTGAAGAAATGATACATCAAGGGAGACAACACCAAGTCGACAAAGTTCTTTTATTCTCATCAGCAATAACAATATCAGAACATTGAAGTCAAGAAAATCCATTCCCAAGACAACTTGGCCGATCTCTTTACGAAGTCATTGCCCAAGTTTACTTTTCAAAAGCTTGTCCAAGGGATCGGAATGCATAAATTTTCTGACCTGAATAACTTGTAGTTCTATTATTTGGAAGTTTTGTCAAACTAAGGGGGAATATCTAGAAGTATACTCACTTGATCTTAATGTATTATTTTTTCCTATGATTAGGAGCATTTTTCCTACTGGATTTTGCTATCTATTGAGGTTTTGATGAGGCAACCATCCTCAGATGGTCATACCCTTATGAGGTATACTACTTTCGTCCCGTATGACGTTTGTTTTTGATATTATGCATACTTTTCACTCCTTAGCCTATGAGTATTTCACCTATTTTGGCTTTTGCCATAGTAAGGTTTTGTGAGTTTTACTGTAATGCATGCTACTCACAATGCATGCTTTCATTAGTTTAAGACTTGCATGCGCCCGTTGTGCCGACAATGTTATCAACTGATCTACTTCATCCACTAAAGACCTAATGCAATGTTTTGTTTGAGTATTTACACACTCAAGGAGAATGTTGCAATCCTATTAGATTAGGAATATGATCGTGTAAATCCCATCATATCTTGGGGTATCCTTGTGGAATTCTACTATATCTCTTTAGATTATATATTATCTTATTAGGGTTGTAATCCTATTGGGCTAAGGAATTTACCTTCCTTACTAGTATAAATAAAGGCACAATAGGATGAGATATAACACACCTCAAAATCACACATCTCTCTCTTTCCTCTACTGCCGCCGCACCCCTCACTCTGTCTGTCCTTTATATTGTTCTAACTTGCTATATATTTTTATTTTTCTAGTTCATTGACCCAACCTAAATTTCAATGCGCAAGCCAAGAATCAATTCAAATTCAACATTGTCATTTAGTTATTAGCCAATAGAAGCACTACCTGTGTAAATAAAGTAGTATAAAACCAACATGTAAGTGATCAGTCTTGTTTGGTTTAGAGTCGTTTATAAAATTCAAAATTGTAACCAAATCAATTTATTACGGTTTGGGTTTGGTTGTAGGCTAGTTGGCTTTGTTTTTGGTCAAAACAACACCAAATCGATCATTGCACAGTTGTATTGATGCCCACCCTTATTGACATACTAGTAACTAAATCATTCAGTTATGAATTATATTTAATGTTTATATAGTAATTCATTATTGGTGTTTTTTTTATATAATAAAAACGATAATCTACGCTAAAGGCATTTTTACACCGTCAAATTGCCCCACCTATTGGGTGATTGAATCCCTCAATCTCTCCAAAATCTGCTTCAGCCCATACCCATCATTAGGGCAATCCAGTGGACCTATCTCCCACGGATCCAGCAATCAGGCGAGAATGGCCTAACTTCTCGGTTGAGGCTATCTAACGTCACCCACATTCATAAATTTTTGCCTCAGGCGTGTGGAGTCAACACGTGATTTTAGGTGTTTGAGCTGACAACATGTTGACTTGAGCCCATGTGGCACATGTAACGACCCATTCCTAATTTTATGGTTTTTATAATTTTTAAAAGCATGATTTTACGAAAATGCCCTTAGAGGCGAGGGTATTGACTTTCATTGATCAACGTATACTAAGACGTACGAAGTATTCTTTTAGTGTATTCCTGAAGTCCTCGACGATACAGATGTGTAAGCGTAAGTAGAAGTGAATGTGGAGCTACGATTACGGTTTTACAGAGCTACGAATCCAAAAGTATTTTGAAGGGATCGCTATTTTAATTATATTATACTATTTTATATCACTAATTTTTTTTTTTATATCACGTGTGTGGCTGAGAGGGGAAAAGAAGGAAATCGGGGGAAGAAGAAGAAAAAATGGAACAGAGGAAAGAAGGGCTGCTGCCCAATTGGGGGAGAGGAGAGAGATGAGACTGACTAACCAGAGAGGAGAGAAATGAGGGAAATGAGAGAGGAGAAGAAGGAGAGAACCCGCCGGGTTCTCTTTGACCAGTGCCCAACCCGGTTCCTCCATATTTTCAGGCGCCTTTGCAGGCAATTTTTCAGGTGAATCGCTGCCATTCATCACCTGGAAAACATTCCATTACCCTTCTTCTTTCTTTTCCACCTAAGATTATAATGAATTTGGTTGTATTTGGAGGAAACCATCCCGACGGAACCATGGGTGCCGTGAGGATCCTTGGCCGAGATCCACCAAACCTGAAACAATTTCATTCAATTATCACCAGAAATAGACTCCCCTTGAAATCCTGAACAAAGCCCAATAAGTTTTAGGGGTGGCGGAACATCGAGGAGGAAGAATCGAAGCACACCCTTTATAGGGTTTCCGACAGATTTTCGTAAAATTGGGGCTTTTCCCGGCCAAATTGGCCTTAGTCATAGGTATAAAAGTTGCTCCACTCACTGAGATCGTCATTTCTGTGAAGTTTGAGAATTTTTAGAAATAGTTGATTTTTCCAGCAAGTCGGGGTGGCCAACCTCCACCTGCGGCGATGCGTGGCCAGCGGACTGACGATGTCGTTCTAAGTCCTATAAGATGCCCTGAGTTCATAGTTGATATCCATATGGTGTGAATGGATTATTCTGAGCCTAGTTTGATTAAGGTACATCACTTAAGTATTCTATGAATCAACGGTCCGACCGTTGGATCGTCAGCAAACTTTAATATGTTATAGTACGTAATACTTAAGGATCATAGGAATTGATAGATCAGGAATCCAATATGCGGATCTTCCCGAATTGGATTTGTAAGTTCATAAAATAAAACGTTGACCGCCACTTAGTTTTGGTAATTGGCGGAGATCCGACCGTTCGATCGTTCCAAAATTTTAGTATGTTATTCAAAAAGGATAATGTGGATATTTGAAAGTACAGATCGGAAATCCGAGTTGCGAATCATCCAGATCGAGTTATGTAGGGCGTGGACCCTACCGTCGATCTTTGACCGACAGTTGACTTTTGGTTAATGGGTCTCAAATCATTCTAGAACGTCCTTGGGGTGAGTTTATGTAAGTTATGTGTTCTATCGATAAGAATTCTAAGATGTGACTGAATATTTGTCACAGGCGATGATTGTTCGTGATACCTCGAGATGCATGCTTGGGATTTGTTATGCGGACCTTAGGTGAGTGGGCCTTTTCCTTTTTATTGTATAGGTATGAGTGATAATTCCACAAGTGCTTTTAAATTATGTTATGCATTTTATGCCATGTTATATATATATATATATATATATTTTTATTATTTTTTATTTTTTTTTAAAAGACTATGGTATGGTTGAGTTTTAAATTGCATTATGGCATATCTATAAGCATATTACCTACACATAATTACTGTGAATGCTTTGAAATACTAAGTTGAACTACGAATGGCTTGATCCCGTTTGAGGGTACATATGCAGTCTAACAAGATAGTTAGATGTAGCCATAAAACAATCCGAATTTAACATGGTACTTGATTTCTTTAAGGAAAGAAGTTTATGATGGTTAACAGTGTAGGGATTAACCATGATTTTATTTTGGCCCATTACCGGGTTTAGTTTCGATTAAGAATTTTGAGACGGTAAAGTGGTTATGCCAAATGATCCTACGGAGGCGTAGGTAAGTTCAGGTGAGTTATTATGTGATTAAAAAGGTTGCAATAGTAGGCAACTCTGACACTGTTGTATAGGTTGCAATATCCTACGGAGGCGCAGGTAAGTTCAGGTGAGTTATTATGTGATTAAAAAGGTTGCAATAATAGGCAACTCCGACATTGTCGTACAGGTTGCAACAGTAGGCAACTCCGACATTGTCGTACAGGTTGCAACAGTAGGCAACTCCGACACTGTCGTACAAGTTGCAATAGTAGGCAACTCCAACACTGTCGTACATGTTGCCTATGGGTCGTACAGGTTGCATTAGGTAACTCCGACTCGTGTGCATGACTTGACTGATGAGTTATTGACTCAGCTGTACAGGTCACGTTAGTTGACTCCGGCTGATATGTCATTTTATATTGATTCATTTCACTTGGCTTACTTATGCATTGTTGAGATGATTAACATGGCATACATGTAGTTTTGCTACTCTCGAGCATGGTGCTTATATATGTATGTAGTACTAAATTATACAGGTTTTAACTTTTGATAATTGAAATGGTTTTGAAAAATTTTGTTTTTGCCCACTCACATTTTCTGTTTTCCGCCCTTCCAGGTTTTAGTAGCTGAGCTTCCGTATCGACGAGGATTATCGGCATATTCCAATATAGGTGACTACCTTTGATGGTATAATTCTTATCTTACTCTACTGTACTTTACTTATGCTCTGTAATCACGTGTGAAATAGGTTCATTCCCACTCATAGCGCACTCATAATTAGGCACATTTAAGTTTTAAGTTTATGCACATTTTCCTCATCAGTACACCTTATGGTTTTGTCATCTTCCAGGTGTCGGCCAGCACAGCTCGATTCGGAGTCCTACTGAACTTTCCGGGTCGGGGTGTGTCACCACAATTTGGGTTGTTGGATCGCAAAAAAATGTAATCCAACAGTCCATATTATTCATTTAGAAAAAAAATTAAAAAAGGATATAGAAAAAATGGAAAAAAAAACTAAGAGAATTTGAAATTAAACATAATATTAAAAAAAAAAAAAACTCAATGCCAATTGCTCTGTAATTCATTTATAGGTTGGAAATGCCTCATTAGGCAATTACTGTTCACTAACGTAATAATTGTTAATTGCCCAATAATTTTGGGAATTATCATCCTTAGAGATGTAGTCAATTTGGATTTAAGAGAATTTTAATAGACTTTTTTAAATGACAGATTTCAAAGGATATTAATAGACTTTACAATTTTATATAGATTGTAACAGATTTATATAGATTTTAATGGATTTGTATGGATCATTTCTTGGATTTCTTAGGATTTTGAAAAAAAATTGATGACCACACACAGAGCTGAGGGATCAATTTTAATGAAATAACGGCTGAGATTAACCTCCCTCATCACCTACTTGAGCACCAAATGGCACCAAATGATGCACATAGAAGCACTTGCCTCTCGTGAAGAAGGAGAGCAGGAGACTGGAAGCAAAACACCAAGGGATAAATCGACCCCAATCGCCAATGCAAGAAGAATCGGGGACCGGTGCATGTTCAGTTATGGGTCTCTTCTCCCTTGATAAATTGGGGCAAAATAGGATATGGGTTGAAAGATAATTTTTTTCCTTTTCAGATTTTGATGGTGCGAATGAAAAGCCAGATCGAATGTGCGTAGTCGGTCATCGTTCCTTCTTTTCAAAGCTGAGATGGTCATCGAGGATCGACAGCGATGTCATGGGGAAAGAAGAGTGTGAATCCCCATCACATACTCTCAGATATCATCATACGATTTGATTTTTGATTTGTGTATCTATATTGTGATGTGTACTCTCTAATTCTACTTTTCTTTTTCACTATCCAAAATAATAAGAAATAAAGAAAATAAAAATGAGATTGTGATCAACTCAATCCAATCGGACGCAGAACAAAAGAAGAAAGGTTGCAACTCACAAGTACAGACGCATACGCAAAGAAAAGACATTAGGATTTTTTTTTTAAGTTGTGAAAAGGGAAAAACCTGAAATAAAAAGGGAAAAATCCAGAAATTCAAACCTTGCAATTCTTCATAATCCAATATCTGTTTACGATTAGAACTTGCCACAAAAAATATCCATGATGGATGAGGATGAAGAAAATGAAGTCGAAGAGAAGATACATCACGGACTAAATTATTTTTTATTCAAATGTTTTTGTCATTTTTAATTCATTTTATAATGTTTTTTAATTATTATTTTAATTATTATTATTATTATTATTACACGAAAACGACACGAACACGACAAACACGACCCGGTTGCCAGGCCTAGTGCAAACAAATGCGTCCTTAATTTGGATGTATTCTTTAAATCATCTTAAATCCTAATTTGATTATACCTTGATTTCAAAGTTTTTTAAAAATTTCTTTTTAAATCCTAATTGATTACACTCTTATTTTAAAGTTCCTTAGGTGATATTCTACACTAATCTACACTAATTAATGTTCAATTATTGGTTTTTTTTTTTAGTAGAAGCAATATTCTTCTAATCTACGCTAAGTGAAGCGAGGAAGGTTTGAGTTCGAGACACGGTTAGTTAACTAAGAATGCCTAAGTATCATGACAATCCTGCCACTTATAATTCATTATTGACCGTTTGTTTCTTTTCTCTTTCTCTTACCTGAAGAAAGTTGAAGTTGCACTCTAAAATCTAGACTTGATAATTTTTTACACGACTCGTTAACACGACACGTAAACGACATGAAAATAACGGATTTCGGGTCAACACGATAACTAATCGGGTCATTATCGGGTCACACGATAATAATCCGTTAATAACGGGTCCTTAACAGGTTTACACGAGAATGACACGCGGGTAACCTGTTTCGACATGATAAGAAAAAAGTTATTTTGATGATTTTAATTTTTTAAACTACTAAAAAAACCTTACTATAAAATACAATATATATAATGAATATGTATATATTGTTTATTAATTACTATTCTATATAAATTTTAAAATTTAAGTTTTATTTATTTATTTATTTTTATAGGATATTATGGGCAAAGATTGAGATTAACAATTATAAAACTCATTAAAAATAAAAATATCAAGTAATTTAAAAATACCAAACACATTTAAAAAATATTATAATAATTAATTTACATGTGCGAAAAATATGAAAAAAATATGCAAACACTTGTAGTCACATCCTCTACGCTTTGAGGATGGGTATATGATCGTTTGAATTTTTAAAACCATACACACTTTCATGAATAATGACACACCCTGACCCAGAATGTCCACTAGGACTTCGAATCAAGCTGTGCTGGCCGACACCTGGAAGGTGACGAAGACATAAAGTGTGATGATGTGTAAAATATGAATAAATTTAAACCTAAGAGTGCCTAAATACCAGAGTGCGCTGGTGAGCGGGAATGAACCCATTCACACGTGACGTCAGAGCATAAGTAAAGTACAGTAGAGTAAGTAAGGATTATGCCATTATAGGAAGCCACCTGTACTGGGATATGCCAAGAATCCTCGTTGATACAGAAACTTTGCTACTAGAACCTGGAGGGGTGCAAAACAGAAAATGTGAGTGGGCAAAAACAAAGCTTTTCAAAGCCATTTATCTTTTCAAAAGTACTAACCCCTCATCGTAAAACCTATATAATTTCCCAGAAAATAATACTACATATGTAAGTAAGAATCATGCTCGAGGATATTAAAATCACGTATATGCCACGTCAAGTATGTCAACATATGAAAAAAGTAAGCTAGGTGAAATAAATCAATGTAAAATGATATGCCAGCCGGAGTCACCTAATGTGACCTGTACGGTTGAACCTATAGCTCATCAGGTATGCTTGCACACGAGTCGGAACCGCCTAATGCGGTTTGTACGACAGAACTGGGTGCAAATAAGTACGCTCAAGTGCTACGATCACGTGAAGACTGTGCGATAAATCGCGAGTCACCTACGAGTCAGAACAACCTAATGTGGTCTGTACGACAAGACTGTGCACCAAACTTGGATCCAAGGTGAGCGTGCGATGCAGGAGGTGAACATCACGTGAAAGACTGTGCCCTGGCCACTGGCGGGAGCACTTGCACCGGGGTGCAGGATAATGAGCTTTAAATGCATCTCAACATAACCATACACACTACAATCACTACTATCAATATATACTCACCTGAAGTTTACCTGAGCGTCCACAACATCAAACAACAATATGCATAACTGTACTAACGCATATTCTAAAATGTAATGCAATTGACATGATATTTAAAACGTAAAACCATTTAAAACAATTTCTGGGAAAACATAAAGCATATATAAGTATATATAAAAGACCAAAAGCTCACTCACCTGGAGTCTACGCTATAACTCCCTAGCACACACATCAAGGCGTCACGAACGATCGGCGCCTAGAACAATTATCAATTCACATCTCAAAATTATTATCAATAAAACATGTAACTTACATATCCTACTCAGGAAGATCCGTAAGTCAGATTTCCGATCCGTAAGTTTCTAATATCCTCAAATATTAAGTACTATAACATATCAAAGTTTGGTGACGATCCAACTGTCGGATCGTCGATTACTAAAATAATCAAGTGGCGGACCTTAATGGAACTAAGTTCACAATAATCAAATCACATCATATGAATATCAATTTAGCATAAAATAACATTGGCGGCCCACTGGCCACACGCCACCGCACGCGTCGCCGTGGGTGGCGGTCGGCCGTCCCGACTCGCTGAAAAATTCAACTATTTCTAAAAATTCTAAAAATTCATAGAAATGAAGATCTCAATGAGTGGAGCAACTTTCATACCTGCGGCCAAGGCCAATTTCGCTGGGAAAAGCTCTAATTCATGAAAACCCGTTGGAACCTTAGTTTTGGTTGTGCTTCGATTCTTCTTCCTCGATGATCCACCGCCCCTACAATTGATTGGGCTTTGTTCCAGACCTCAAGGGGAGTCTAATAATAGTGGTAATTGAATGAAATCATTTCAGATTTGGTGGATTTGGGCCAAGGTCTTGGCGGCACCCACGGTTCCTATGGTTTCAGTTCTTCACAAAATTAAAGTTAAACCTAATGAAATTTGGGTGAAAATGGAAGAGGGAAGGATGAGGATCAGTTTGTAGGTGGTGGGAAGGTTTGAATCGTCGAAAAAAAGACATAGTTTGGCCGGAATTAGAACCGGGTCGAAAGGGTTAGTGCGGGTCAAGCAGGATCCGGTCGATCCCCTTCTTCTTTTCCTCCCTCCTTTCCCTCATTTCTCTCTTCCTTGATTAATCACCCTCTCATCTCTCATTTTCTGATTGGCCTCACCTCTCCCTTCTTTCTCTCCTTTATCCTTCATCTCCATCGCCTATCTTTTCCTTACTTCAATCTCAGCCACACACGTGGCATAACCAGATTAAGCTCCAGAAATCTGGAGTTTTCTAGAAAATAATAATTTACAATTTTTCCCTCGACTTTAAACGTTAATATCTCCTTCATTATAACTCCAAATTGTGCTTCGTTTGCGCCCACGTGTCTGTAGCGACGAGTACTATGAGAATATGCCAAGAAAATGAGCATTACGTGACACGACAAGGTGGTCAACATAAGTCAATGTACTTACCTCGAGGGGCATTTTCATAAACTCACTTAGTAAAATTATAAAAACCATAATTTTTAGGGACATGCTATTACAAATGATATTTTTAAGGGAGTTCAAAATAAACAAAATTCATATCATTAATGTATAAGTCTGAAAGATATGAAAGCATAATAAATGTTCATAATTGCATCCTCAACGCTTAGACGATGGTTACATGGTCGTTTAGATTTTTAAAACCCTTCAAATCCCATGAACAATGTTTTTTATTTGAGTGAAAAATTAATAAAATTAATAATAATTATTGTAGAATTGTGAAAAATGTAATCACTCGTAATGAAAAGCTTTATAACTTTCATGAAGGGGTCAACTCTGAAATTTAGTATGTATATACTAATTTAGTATTATGTTTTACATTTTTTGGGGTCAAATTATGTTTTTCATTTTCATTTTTATTGATTTAAAATATATTTTTCTTAACGGGTAACGGATCGGGTCATATCACCTGATAATATTAACAGGTTGATTTCAGGTCGGGTCATATTACCTGTTTACTTTAACGGGTATTACACGACACGACCTGTTAAGCTATCGGGTATGACATGAAAACGACACAAACACGAGAAACATGACACGAATGCCAGGTCTACTAAAACCAATTGAAAATAGAAAAGTGACCCAACTTCTCATGGTACAAGATTTAACTTTTCAATGTTAGACAACACCTCATAACATTTTCCCCTTTCTAAATCACCACCTCAAAAAAACTTACATCACATGCATTCTGTCATGTCCTTTCAAATTTGTTTTTTTTACTATTATTAAGGATTAGGGAGAGAATTTGAAACTATTGCATTAATTGAGAAAACGGAGAGCTTTGAACCGGGACACATGGGTACAGTGGTGGAGCTAGCATAGGTCACTAGTTGTCCTTGACCCCAACAACTTCAACAACTCCATGTATATTTGTTTAATATATTGTATTTGACCCTTATAAACACTTAAGACAAACTAAATTACAATTTCCTCCTCCTACTTCTTCTATTTTTCTATCATATTTGTCTTTATTTTCTCTCTTCTTATGAAATACTTTAGTTGAAAATGATTGTCAGTCTTCAACATTACTTTACAGTATCCTGCATCCACCATCGACAAGCTTTTACAAATAATAGTAGTTGTCGACATACGTTGGCATAAACTTTCGGCATATGTTGACAGGAATTGATAGATGTCTACTAGGTGCTCGACGAAATGGCTTAATGAAATTTTTTTTTTTGTTGATATTATGACCCAATTATCTGAAAATTTAGGCTATCCCACTTAACCTCAACATTACCCACTAAAAATTAGTAATTTAGATTTGAGGTTGGGTATCGAATTGCGAGTTGAATTAACTCAGGACAAGTTCAGAGTCAACCTACCAAAATTGTACCATATACAACTAGTATTGCAAGATAAGTGTTAGTGTAACACCCCGGCCCCGAAATATTTAATTTCGGGAATTAAATTGTGGGTAGGCCCAAAATATTTAATGTAGTTTAGTAAACTATTTACAATTACCATCTTTACTTAAATTTCTTTAACGCTCCCTAATTATAATTCCACAACAAATGCACGACATTATCTTCATATTTTAACGCCACTTCTCTTTATGGACCAATATCCATTATTAGCAACCTTTAAAGCTCAAATTTATTTAACCACACACATTTTATGGCTGCATCTAACATCTCGTTAGACTGCCTACGTACCCTAAACAGGGATTAAGCCATTCGTAGTTCACATTCCCAAAATTTATACCAAATCCGAATATATTCAATTAATCTAATATATACCACAAATTGTGTTAATATTCAAACCACAACAGATAAATCACAAGAACATAGTTAAAATCACGAAACTCGCATAAGCACACAATTTCAACTTCCTGGTCGTTCGCCGCCGCGGGTGACGGTCGGCCGTCACGATTCGCCGGAAAATTTAACTATTTTTAAAAATTCTCAAAAATTACAGAAATGAAGATCTCGAAGATTAGAGAAAACTTTATACCTGTAGCCAAGTCCAATTTGACTGGAAAAAGCTCCAATTTTAGTAAAACCCGCCGGAACCCTAGATTTTTGGGTGTTCTCAATTCGACTCCATAGCAACTCCGACGTCCCAAAACTTGTTTGGGCCTTGTTCCTGGGTTCTAAATGGACATTTTGGTGGTGGTAATTGCACCAATTCATTTCAGGTTTGTTAGATTTCGAGCAAGGAGTGTCGCGGCATACACGGTTGATTTCTTCCCAATTTCAAGGCCAAATTTCATGAATTTTGGTGTGTAATAGGGAAATAGAAGGTCGTGGAGGAGTTTTCAATTGGTTGATTGAAGTAATTCACCGGACCGGGTCGGGTCACCAAGACTGTTGGAAATGTGCCCTAAAACCAATCATATGATGATACTTTACAGACATTTCACATGTTAAACTAATCTAGTTTAATGTAGAGGGCAAAGATTATTGTTTTAAGCTGTCTCATATAAATGTTA
>JADOBS010303852.1:0-28733 GCA_015708375.1 Cydonia oblonga | reverse complement strand
GGGGGGGGATGTTGGGGGGACTCCCAACATTTAAATATGAATGGTGTACATGTAGGCCTTTAAGGACTCATTATAGTATCTTCAAGTGAAGTAGTATTTGGATAGAAAAGTTAAATTTGTTTGGAAAAAATGCATCTTCAATGGGGATAGCAAACCAGTTAGCAAACTAAAGAATTCGCAACTAACCTTGTAAATGTTGAAAAATATTAGTATTTTGGTTTATTTGAATGTTTGGTTTTCTGGGCTTAGCTCGTTAGTATTAGGGTTTCGTTTTCTTGCTTATTAGGATTAGGTTAGTTCTCTCTATATATATATATGATGTTTTGTAGCTTTGTTATTCATAAGAAATCAAGTCATTCACAATATAGTCTCTTAGGATTTTGTAGCCGTTCCAGCATTTTTGTTAGTTTAATAATAATCTTATTCGTTGGGCACTCTGATATTCAATTTGGTATCAGAGTAGGTTAAATCCTTCGGGAATTAATCTGTTTTGGGGTTGATATCGATTTGTTTGTTTGTTCAGTATCAGTTTGTATTAATTAGGGTTTTGCTGCTTGAAGAAAAAAAACAAAAAAATTGATTCTGTTTGCTGCATCTTGTCATCGTCCTCTGCCCGACCCTTGTCCTGTTGGAACCACCACTCCATCATCAGAACCCAAACCCGCACGCCGCTGCTGCTGATCAATCCTGAACCACGTCTCCACGGTCTCACACCAAAACGCCGCCATCTGTTGTTCCTGCAAACTTGCTGTAATCAGTATTTGCTGCCACTTGTCGTCGCACCACCTTGTACCCAACTCAAGACCCGACGACCCACGCACGGCCGCAATCCTTGTTGCCAGAAAATCCCGACCCACAACCTGAAGAACTCGGTCCGACAAACCCAACATCTCGTTGTCCCCAGACCCGCATCCTCGCCGAACCGCTTGCATCCACAGCACCGAAGGAACCTGCAACCTAGATCCCAGCATGCGCTACTGCTGCCTGCAACCCCAACCCGACCCGCCGATCTGATCGATCCACCAAACCACTGCTGTACCCGCTGCCTTAGAACCACCTGCTTGTTGCTGTTTGTTCGCACCGCCGCCGCACCAATGCTGAAGGTGTATGGCATACACCTCCAGTTCGTCAGTCCAGAAAGAAAAATGTATGCCGCCATTCCAGAAAGAAGAAAAAATGAAAAAAGGGAAAAGCGAAGTAAGAAAAAAGTGGAAAAGAAAATAAGAAAAAAATAGAAAAAAAAGGAAAAGAAACGAGTTTTGGTTGTTTGTTATAGGCTCACACGGGCAAGAAAAAAAACATGGTTAAGTTTGTTTTTGGGCCACACGAGTTGTTGGCTTGTTTGAGATTGTTTTGTGACTGTCACTCGAGTGCTTGGAATTGTGACAACTCGAGTAATAGTATTTGTGTTTGTTTGTTCGTTGCTACAATTGAGATATGAAAATCTCGTCCGTTTAGTGATGAGTTCTTTTCATACTCTCAACACTAGCCAGTCGAAATCAGAATCAGTTTGCCAGTTCACCAGTTTGCCAGTCAAGTCAAGTCAAGTTCGCCTGCCTGTCTGTTTGTCCACGTTGCGGAGCCTACCTGTCTGTCTGTCTGTCCACCTAACGAAGCCAGTCCGCATCTGCTTGTTTGCAAACCCATGTCGTATACCGCCATGAGTTTGACGAGGGGTGTTGAAAAATATTAGTATTTTGGTTTATTTGAATGTTTGGTTTTCTGGGCTTAACCCGTTGGTATTAGGGTTTCGTTTTCTTGCTTATTAGGGTTAGATTAGTTCTCTATATATATGATGTTTTGTAGCTTTGTTATTCATAAGAAATCAAGTCATTCACAATGTAGCTTCTTAGGGTTTTGTAGCCGTTTCAGCATTCTTGTTAGTTTAATAATATTCATATTATTTTGTAGTCTTGTTCGTTGGGCTTTTTGATATTCAAGGTTAGTTGTTATGACTTCAAGTTTGCTAACTCCTTTGAATATGCTCAACTTCATTTGTCAATTAGTCAACAAAATGATCCCCAAGAACATAAGTATTGACAGATAATTCCATTTGAAGAAAAAAAAAGGGCAGCAATTCAATGGCGCAAAATGCACACTGCGACCGTATGTAATAATATATAACTTTTACAACAGAAGATAATAACAAGAACGTAGGGTAGCGTAAAGAAAATGAGGAGAGAACGTAGGGTCTTAATAAAAGTTCGTTTGACAATGCTTATGTAGGAAACGATTTTCATGTGCATTCAACAATACTTTCGTGAGTAGCATTAAATTTTATTTATTTATTTATTTTTAATTCAAACTCCAAATGCTTCTAAACTGGAACAACTCTCGTAAATGTTCTTCCAAGATCCTAGCGTGATGTGGATGATCCGCCAAATCCATTGCTGACTTCAGCACGATCGATTGGGTGAAACGGTTCGGCAAATCCATTGCTGACTTCACCACTTTCGTACTGCAGGATTTAATTTCTCTACACTCTTAATTAGAATCTAAAAGAAATTTTAAAAGTCTATGCCGTAAATTTAAATGTTACATTTGCCTCAACAATTATTTTTAATTGATTTTGAGTTGAATGCATTCTAATACTAATTTGCACACTACAAATAGTCAATGCCATTTTCTTAAAAATACACAAGGAGAAGTAACACAATAAACTTTTTTTTTAACAAGCTGAAATTACAACGATTTTCTTCTAGGGATCTTTATAAACATATATAGTCATGTTCAATCCAGTCCATGCATTCATTGTCTTGTTGGCTGTCCAAAAGATATGTGTGAATGATATTTGTGAAAATTTGCTTTTGAGGTAAATGATGTCTTCAATAGTAGACTTAATTTTCCAAAGAAGTTACGCCTTACCGTTGAAAAGGACTGTTGTTGGTCTCAAAATCGGTCTTGGCCACGAATTGAGGATTTCAAGATCTCTTGGCCTCTTCTAGTTCGTGCTGTGGGCGTGCCAACTCGTAACTTGGGGGCCGATCGAGTAAATGTGATTTGGGTTTTGTCTAAATTTTTCAAAATGACTGTGACCGAAAAAGGAACGTGCCTTGATCGTAGACTCTTTGTCTTATGTGTTATGTGCAAGGACTTGAAAGGCGTAATTAATCTTCGACTATGGGTCTTGTGACAGGATGGGTGAATTCATATGTTCTTGTGATGGGCAAGTGATGTGGTTTTTACCACCTACAAAAAAGGGTTAAAAACACCTAAAAATTACTTGCAAGAAAAAAAAAAATTATTGTAATATAAACGGCTCAGCTAAGATCGTTCTCGACAAAGATTAATATGAATAATTTGTATTTAAAACCAACTCTTAGTTAACTATTAAGCACAATAATTTGAAAGGATTTGAAATTGAGAATTTTAAGTAATAAAAACAGAAATTAAAACAATTGAAATTGATTTTAGTGGAAATTGGGAGCCAGAATAAAAGCAAGTAGCTTTGGAAAAAATCAAATATAAAAGTCACTAGGGTTTAGACGTTTATATTAACAATCCTATGTAGTTCTACTGAATACTTATGAATTACCACGTACTTGCTTTGAACGTTAGGTTTTCTTAATGCATATTCTACTCGTGATATTCAAACTAGAACATATATCTAATAACATGCAATGCGTCTGTGATATTCAGAGCAAATATGAGCATGCAAGACTTATTAAGTTTTGTGAAAATCTTTAGAAAACCATGCAACCTTTAAGAGCGCGCTATTTACCTTAAATGAAATTATAACTGTCAATCACAATAAGAAGCCTTTCTCAGTTTCAAGGTGACATTCCAATAGAAATTGCATCAAATTAATTGTCTAAATATCTTAATGATGGCTACACATTAAAACATGTAGATAGTTTAAACACGGTGATTAATAATTCAAAGCAAGCATGCATAATTTCATAAGTACATTGAAAAGGAACTACATATTTATGTTACGCCTCGTGGCCTCACCTTAGTAAAAGGAAATTAGTTATCCATAATTATAATTGAAAATCAAAATATTATTAAGAAGAAAAGATAGAAAACACTGTTGTAGGAAAGTCGAAAATCACCAAAAGTTCCTCAGCTGAATTCTCTAAGACAAAATCGTTCTCCCTTCAAGGGCTCCAAAATCAACATGTAAATAGACCTAGAAATCTGAGGCCTACATAAAATAAGTTTCCTAACAAATTTGGAATCCCAATTGAAATAATAAACTAGGAAACACAATCATATTCTAACTTGGACAATCTCAACTCAAACATGCCCTCACTCGACTTGAACGAGGGATGACATATCTAAGTCCAAATATTTGCCCCCAGTCTCATGAGCCTCAGCCTAGACGTCGAGTGGTTGTGAGAATAAAAATATCTCATGTTTGGATGTTGGATTGAACACCGCTCCGCCAAAGGGTGAGTTCATCCGAGCGCATGAATATATGATCAGACACCTGTGAATCTCCTTCTACCTAAACACAATTGATACGCAGTCCGACTGGGCGAGTCGTAATGCTCAGAGAAGCCGTTGCTATAAACTTGCGGCTTCTGCTCACAAAACTAAAGGATAACGTAAGAGAACATCTTTGTAGCTATAGTCTGACCGTACATATTCCTTCCAAAACTTATCTTTAATGCCTTTTAGTGGTGGAACATGATGCAGTGATACCCAAATGGCACCTAAGCCGTATAGCTCATCATGTCCCCACTCACACTAGTTTGCTAAATGTTTCATACGTGTGACGATCATGTACCGTATAGGCTTTACAAATTATAAGGCTTATTTTTAGTTATGTCCGTGAAACTTTATTTTAATTTTATTTTCCTAATATAACTCAACAGTCACAACTTTATTTTCTGAAATTTCAAATTCATTTCATTTTAACTTGTGAACTCTTTCTTCTCCCTAAAACTTATAGGTCACCTCCTTAAACATATGTGAGACCGAACACCCAATAAGATTATGTCCAATAAAGTTGATTATAAATCTTCAATATGCGTTAACATTCAACAATCAGAGGATATTTAGTTTAAAATAAATTGAAGAGATGAAAAAAAATGATTAACATGCCGCACCCAAATCAAACCCACATAAGAAATTAACAGATCTAAGGTAATGGGGAGTGAATATTGAGTTTTATAAAAACGACTTTCAAGTTTATGGGAGCAAAATGGAATCAAAATTGAGTTTCAGGGACAAAGTGAAACGAATTTTGAGTTTCATAGAGTAAAATAATGACTTTTAAATTACATGGAGTAATGTAAGATTAAAATTGAGTTCTAGCTAAAAATAAGCCAAACTATAATTTTGTTCTTCATGGGTTAAATTTACAGAGCCAGATTTGCCCCTTGCCCTTTGCCCTTTGCCCCTTGCGAATCAAACATCCACAAACAAAGCCAAAGGTAGGAGAAGACCAAAAAGGACTTCTGGACTCCATAGCCATCACACCTTGACCATCCGGATACATTGGATTCATGGGTAAATATAATATGTATGGTCACGTAGGAAAACTTTCTCAGCCATATTTTGACACGTGGACAAATTGGGCCGCGCATGAGAATTTAGCACCACATCCTAAATGTTCTTTTTAACTCGTATAAATGCTGATTCCACAATGCTTAGTCGGGCCATGCAAACCACACATATATGAACTCCAAAGGGAAGGCCATGGAAGAGAAGGAAGCCAGAGAAGTTCGATACCGGGGTGTGCGGAGGCGGCCATGGGGCAAGTACGCAGCGGAGATTCGCGACTCAAATAGGCACAGCGCGCGTGTTTGGCTTGGGACTTTTAGTACAGCTGAAGAGGCAGCTAGAGCATATGACAGAGCGGCTTATGCCATGAGGGGTGGCTTAGCCATTTTGAACTTTCCTAATGAGTACCCTTCGGCAAGTGGCGGTTCTTCATCGGCATCGGGTAATTTTTTATCTTCTTCGTCTGCAATGCCTGGGACTATGCAGGGGCGAGCTCGCGGTGAGCAAAATGAAGTTCTTGTGTTAGAGTATTTGGATGATAAGTTGCTAGAGGAACTGCTTGATTGTGATCACCAAAAGAAGAACCAAAAATAATGAGATTGATTATTATATCTATCTTAATAAGCAGTTACCCACATCAACGTCAATATGATGCTTCTTATCTTTTTGGTTGATATAAGTAGATTCTTATTATCAACTTTTGCATGAATTTACTTGTCAATGAATAATAAAATAAGTCGGTAAGCTTTTCAAGATATGGCGATTTTCTACGTACCAAAGTATATCATCTACTTACGGCTAGGGTTGTTTGTACCTCCTCGTTGTATCGATTCTCTTCTATAAATAAATTTGCCTGTTTCTGTCCATCATGATATTGCACGATACACATTTATATAACTGACATGACTCATTAGCAAGAGTACATTTGAAAATAATTCTGTAGAAAGTGGTACATACAAATGTAAGTGAACAACCTAATCTGCTCCTGAATTTGCTCATTAATCGCAGACCCAAGCTAAGCAAGACATGGAAAAACACACTAATATATTTGTAGGTAAACAAGCTATTCTGCTCCTTTCCAACGTGTGATTAATTAGATTTTTTATTCTGGACATTTGATGTATGCGTGTTAAGGTATTTGTAGGTACGGAATTCTGATATTCATGTTAGGGTTACACTAATATATGCATGTTATAATGTTATCGGCACAGATGAATGTACTTTTCATTTTGTATTATGTGTAATTCATAAAACTCTATTTAACTTGAAAATCAACTTTGATCTAAAACGCATCTCATATGCGGATTACAATTTAGTCCCCTTAAAACAATTAATATGAAAGGTGTCTACCTTTAATCTCCTAATAATATGGGACTTGGAAGCTACACATTTCTTTTCATCCCTGTAATCACTTAAAAATAATATGCAGGGTGTAACTTAAGTCTCTTATCATTCTCTAACATGTAGAAAGAATGTAGCTGTTTCACAAAAAAAAGAAAAGAAAAGAAACATATTGTTCTTAGCAGTTTTGAAAAATTCTGCAAAGTATGTACAAATATAAGGAAAAAATACACTTGGGAGAATTGTATAATGAATTAACTGTTGCTCTATGTTTAGATGAGGGATTTCTATTAATCTCAAGCGATTGAGTCCAAGTTCATAAGGAATGAATAATAAAATGTGATGGGGATTTGCATATGTAACCTTCAAAATAGGAAATTTGTTAATCTCTCTCACAGAGAAGGGGGGTGGGGGTGGGCGTTAAATACATATCGATTCATGAAATACATCATTCATAGTAACATACATTTTCTGAGTCGGTGGATGATAACATCCATAGCCTTTCTGATTCGCGGCATAACCAATGAAGGCAAATCGGAGAGCACGATATTTGAGCTATGTGGATTGAGATGAACAAGCTCAGTACAACCAAACACATATGGAGCGATTGGTTGTTGCTGTTGCTTGAACACGGTCCGTCAGTGCTTGTAGAGGAGTCCGAAAATTCAGAGTAGTCGAGGGAACTCTATTGATTAAAAGTGTACAGTGGAAAGAGCTTCGCCCCAATACGTGAGTGGCGCATGACTTTCCAATATAGAAGCCTGAACTACCTCAAGGAGATGACGGTTTTTTTTTTTTGAAATGTGTAGGGACAAGTGGTTTGATGAAAAATTCCAGTCAGCTGTTAAATATTTCTTTCAATTCGGCACCCATGTATTTGGCCCCATTATCACTTTGGAGCACTTTACCTTGTGCATTGTACTGTTTCATGGCCATCTTGTGGAATTTGCAAAGCAACTCATACACTTCACCTTTGGTTTTCGCAAGACAAACACAAGTCATATGGGTACAGTCATCAATAAATGTAACAAACCAACGAGCTCCTCCCAAAGTGGTACATTTAGAAGAACCCCAAACATCTGAATGAATAATCATGAATGAAACAGAACTTTTATTCAAACTTGATGGATAAGAAGTATGGTAGCATCTCGCCAGTTCACAAATCCTACAACAGAAACTAGAAACATCAAATTTTGAAAATAAACTTGGAAACAACTTCTTCAAATGCCCAAATGAAACATGCCCCAGACGATGATTCCATAGCCAAATCTGTGATTGTCTCTTCTCCCCCTCGGATTCATCTACGGACAGAGCTTGAGTCAACCGTCTTGAAGTGTTCAACACCAGTCCAGGTAATACAGCTACCCACACCTAACTGCGTACCCAATCGTCTTGTGAGTCCGAATATCCTTAAACACAACAAAAAATCACAATACAATATAAGGCTAGGATTATATGAGCAATAGAGAGCAAATTGTTATTGAGAGATGGGACTACGAGGACATAGTCCAAGCTGCAAACTGAGGGTATCAACGAGAGTAATGGAACCCTCGTTGGTGGGCAGTAACAGGAATGGGAGTCTCATTTGCAATCGACACATTAGTTTTAGTACATGGTTGTAATAGGTGAACCTGTCTATAACCACATGTCATATGACTTGTGGCCCCATAATAAATTATCCAAGTACTACTAGAAACAAATGCAGAATCGTTAGAAACATTCTAGACATTACATGTAGCAGCTAAAACAGATGCTTGATTGTTCTCAGGATTCTTCAGCAACACCGACAACGACAGTTGATTTATGATTGGAATTTCGTTTTTGTGGATCCCTACTATGATCCCACCATTCTGGAAAGCCCACAATTTCTTAACAGCGAGCCTTCGAGTGACCGAGTTGACCATACTGCTCACAAACCCTATTAGAAGGAGGACGATTGGCCTTACTTGTTCTCGAAGAACTGGTACAGTTGGAAAGACCAGACTGATCATGTTGACTTTAGTGAGGCCGGTCCTGGGAGGACCGGTTACGGGCAACCAGTGCAACGAAATCATTGTTTTTGTTCACGGTAGTTCGTCTTAGAGCATCACCACGAACATATGCATATGCATCCTCCAAATCATGGACAGTCTTTGGGTAGTATTTTTCCACGAATCTGTTCAATTCAGAATCCAAACCTCTGAGGACAATATGGATTCTTTAACGCTCAATCGATTTTCGATACAATTTGACATCTTCATTCTTCATAGCCACCTTGCCGCGATGGTCCAATTCTTGAAAGATCTCTGTCAACTCCCCATAATAAGAGGCAAGAGACCGTCCATTCTGTATAGTTGAGAAAACCTTTTGATTCTAACACTTGAACGTCATCCATTCCATCATAGAATTCTTTCTCAAGTCCACTCCAAATTTCACGAGCAGTTTTCAATGAGAGAGAACGTTGTTGGTGTGTAACCCTTCAGCCGAGACTTGGAGGCAAAGAAACACTTCAAACCTTTAGTTTAATATTTGTTTCAAGTTTAAATTAGAGCCGTTGGATCATAGTCCATGTGGCTGCTCTCACTTGTATCTAGCTTAAGTGATAGATTATAACAAGTGGCATCATCTCATATGGTGATAGCAATTAAGGGTTGAGATTTAGTTTTGGCTTGATGAGTGAATGATCTCTCTTCCTCTTCCATGTATAATGGTAACAACCTTACATGTTTGTTGTGAGGGAATATCGAAATCAATTCCATCATCATTCTCTGAAAATTCTCTCTGCCATTTTTCTGGTTTTCCTTTCAAACCTTCATCAAGCTTTTATAAAAGCATATTGAATATTCCTATACTCTAACATGACCTTAGAGCCAAGTTCCATTGTCTAAACTAGGCATGAAATCTGTGAGTGTGATTGAGCTGCATTTTGAGCTCAAAATAAAATCTGAAATTTGTGTGATTTCTTGAATCCAAGGTCTAACATGTCTGGATCAAGTACCGCTAAGCTTAGACCTCCAGTTTTTAATCGAGAAAACTACGAGTCTTAAAGGATTCGTATGACAACTATACTGAAATCGTATGGTCTATGAGAGCTGGTTGAAAATGGGTTCGAACCTCTAGATTCGAAGGATACGAAGGCTGTGCTCGATGAAACGAAGAAGGAAACGATGGAGTTGGTGTCATTCAGTGAGACCTTGATGAGAGATGCTTGTGCACTTGGAATGATCCAAGGAGCTATCTTGGATCAAATCTTCCCCAGAATTATGAATGAAGAAACATCCAAAGGAGCTTGGGATGTCCTGAAGAGCGAATTTAGAGGAGACAAACAAGTAAGAAGTGTAAAATTGCAAAGGTTACGTAGAGATTTTGAGTATACTCATATGAAGGAAAATGAATCTCTATCTGTGTATCTCACTAGATTATTTGATATTACTAATCAAATAAGAAGCTATGGAGATGAATTATCTAGGGAGAGAATTGCACAGAAATTGTTAATTAGTCCTTCTAAAACATATGATGCAATTTGTTCTATGATTGAGCACTCTAAGGATCTCGAAACTTTTGAGGTTCAAGAAGTTATTGCTTTACTCAAAGGATTGAAGCAGAGACTTGATTTTCATGTTGAAACCTTTATTGAGAGAGCATTTGCTAGCTTAAATGTTGCAACTAAGGGTCCTAAAGGCGGTGGATCTTCTGTTCAAAATAATTGGAAACCAAGGGGAAAAAGTTGGGATCACAAGTCTAACTTTGCTCCTAGACAAAACAATGCTCAGAGAAATCGGGATCACACGCCTAATTTTGCTCCTAGGCAAAGTAATACTTAGGGAGATTGCAAATGGTGTAATAGGTTTCACTATGGGAAGTGCTAGTATGAAGGTAAACCAAAGTGCACAGGTTGTGGTAAACTAGGTCATGCTGTGAAGGATTCTCATGAGAACAAAGCAGTGCAAAAGGCTAATTATGCAAGGCAAATGGGTGAAACAAGATCATTGTTCTATGCCTGCAATGCAGTGACATATGTGAAAGTGAATAATTCTTGTTATATTGATAGTGGTTGTAACAACCACGTGGCAGGTGATGAGAGATTGCTTGTGAATGTATAGAGAAATTTGTCTTCCAAGGTGAAAATGGGCACATGATAATTTGTCAAAGTTGAAGGAAAATGAACCTTGGGCGTTGAAACCAAGTTGGGAAGAAAACATATCCAAGAAGTTATGATGGTACCTGGACTTGAAGAAAACCTTCTCAATGTAGGTCAAATGATGGAACATGGTTATTACTTGGTGTTTGAAGGAGATGTTGTGAATGTGTTTGATGGATGGTCACTGAACAATTTAGTGGTTAAAGTGCAAATGACCAGTAATAGAAGTTTACCATTGACAATGATGCATGCAAATCAGCTTGCACTAAGAGCAAGTGTCACACATCGATCTCAGACGTGGCATAAAAGATTGGGACACTTGAATAAGAGAAGTCTCAAATTGCTTGAAGAATAGGAGATTGTGCATGGATTGCCTCATTTAGAAATGTCAACTAGTGTATGTGAATGATGCATGATAGGAAAACCACACAGAGACTCATTCTATTCTGAGTCAACTTGGAGAGCCAAGTATCTATTGGAATTGATCCACACATATATCTATGGTCCAATGCAGGTTGATTCTCACTATGGAAACAAATATTTTCTGTTATTCACAGATGACTGCACCATAATGACATGGGTGTACTTTCTGAGATATAAGTTTGGTGCACTTGAGTGTTTTAAAAAGTTCAAGGCAATGACAAGAATACAATTTGTTTATTAGAGGAGGAGAATTCATTTCTGCAGAATTTGATAAGTATTGCAGTGATCTAGGGATTCAAAGACAGTTGACTATGGCCTACACTCCTAAGAAAAATGGAGTGTGAGGGAGAAAAAAATAGAATTATGGTGGAAATGGAAAAGTTAATGTTGCATGAGAAGAATATTCCATATGTGTTTTGGGCATAAGTAGTGAACACTGCTATTTACTTGCTTAACATATGTCCTTCCAAAGCTTTGGGGAAAATAACTCCATTTGAGGCATATAGTGGCAGAAAACCAATGATAGGTCATTTGAAAATCTTTGGTTCACTTTGCTATGTGCACATCCCTTATAATCTTAAACACAAGTTAGAAGAAAACAGTCATAAATGCATCTGTGTAGGCTATGGTGGTGGTGAAAAAGGGCTACATACTGTTTGATCCGATTTCAAGGAAGATCATTCTATCAAGAGATGTTATATTTGATGAGAACACTTCTTGGCATTGGAACTGCACTACAAACAATGAAGTGAGATTTCCATTTTTCACTACCATCAAAATGCTACTGAGATTTGTGATATTGGTGAGACTTCTCATTCTGATCAACTCACCACTTTTCAAAGTGAAAGTATGACTGAAAGATCTCAAATATATGATGATACACCTAAAAAGTGGAGAAGTGTAAGTGAAATCATGCATTAGGGCAATATGTGCATTATTGAACTTGAAAGTTGTGATGATGTAGCTAAGGATGACTCATGGAGGACTGCAATGAAAGCTGAGTTAGAAATGATAAAGAAGAATATTACATGGCAGCTAGTTGAGAGACCATTTGGTAAGCCAATCATTGGTGTCAAATGAGTCTATAAAACCAAACTCATGGTATAGTGCAGAAAAATAAAGTTAGATTGGTGGCTAAAGACTACTCACAGAAGCCTGGAATTGACTACAATGAGATTTATGCCCCTGTGGAAGATTGGATACCATAAGAACCTTGATTGCACTTGTTACACAGAAGAAATGGAGTTTGTACCAGCTGGATGTGAAGTCTTCTTTTCTCAATAGAGTTATGAAGGAGGAAGTGTATGTTGAGCAACCATTGGGTTTTGTGAAAGAGAATGAAGAAACTAAGGTGTATAAACTGAACAAGGCACTTTATGGATTGAAGCAGGTACCAAGAGCTTGGTATGATGAGATTGATGCCTACTTCAACAATGCAGATTTCAAGAAAAGCTCAAGTGAGGCAACCTTGTATGTTAAAACAAGCGAAGACTCATGTATCATTATTGTCTCCTTATATGTAGATGATATTGTGTACACTGGTAGCAGTCCACAAATGCTTGAAGAATTTAAAGATGATATGATGAAACATTATGAGATGATAGATTTGGGTTTGTTACACCATTTCCTTAGGATGGAGGGTACTACAAACTGAGAACGACATTTTCATACATCAAAAGAAGTATGCATAGAAGTTGATTATGAAATTTGGGTTAAAAGACTACAAGACTGTTGCTACTCCACTTGCAGTGAATGAGAAATTGAGTAAGATTAATGGTAGTGAAGCTGCAAATGAAGGAGAATATAGACAACTTGTGGTGAGCTTACTCTACTTAACATCAACCAAACCTGATGTAATGTTTGCAGCAAGCTTGCTAGCAAGGTTCATGCATGATCCCACTAAGAAACACATGAGAACAACAAAAAGGGTGCTGAGATACATTCAAGGAACAATTGATTTTGGAATTGTGTTTGAAAAGGGAAAAGTATTTTTTCTACATATATATGCAAGAGTACATCCCTAATTACAGTGTTCTAAAAAACGCTCAAGGTGGTCGCGTAGGTGTTCGGCGGTGGAAGCCCACTGTGATTTGGGGAAAATCGTTTAAAAAATCGGTGGGGACCTAGGCGGCCACCTAGGCACTTGCTAGGCGCTCTAGGCGGTCTAGACGGCGCTAGGCAGCGCTCTAGGCAGTCTGAAATTCTTGCCGTCACACAATGTGCTCTGCAACTCTCGCCACCACTGAAGGCTCTGCAAGACTGCAACTCTCTCGCCTCGAACTTTCGTAGCATCTGCAACTCCAAGTTTCCAACATTTGCATTGCATCTCGCACCTCGCATTTGGCATCTGCAGGTCGATGGTTTGATGGTTTTAGTAATGACAACCACCCACTATGTGGGCTTTTTATATTTTTAAAAGTTTGGTGTGTGTGTATATATATAGATACACACACACACATATATAAATCTTATATAAATTACAAATTATTTAGATAATATTTTGTATTTTTTCTTAGGCAAGTATATCATATATGTACAAAAAAAAATTCACATATGTATCTTCTTTTATAAGAAATAACATATAAGTCAGTAATTATTTACATTTGATATAATAAATTTAATTAATTCATAAAATGTATAAGAAATTTACCTAAATCCGCCTAGACCGCCTAGGCGCCCGCCTAGACCTTGCCTAGCCGCCTAGGCGCTAGGCGCTAGCCCGCCGCCCGACTAGCGCCTAGCGTTTTTTAAAACCTTGCCTAATTACAATGAATATAGGAAATCTAGAGGAAACCTATTAAGGAACAGAATCCGTAATTACAATAATGACATATTCTAAGAGAATGTGGCCAACTTATTTTTTCTACATAATTCTTGGTGTCCTTAAGGAAATTAAATCCAGACAAGCTCTTTGAGGAAAAATGCATGAAAGCAACGAGTGATATGAAAATATATACAGTTCCGGCAGATAGTTTTGTTCCTGTTATTTCTTTCGAAAGCCTGGTTTTATCTTTTAGTTTGTTGCAATCAAACGAAAAACTACAATTAAGAAAAGAAAGTAAAAAAAAAAAATACAAGAGTTGAGAAGAGTACAGAGTATTCCAAAGGTGACAAGTTCCTCTTAAAAAATCTGTATATCAAATCCAGAGCTATAACGTTGCTCCATGAGCGCACATGAGTCAAGCTCCAAGAGTTTCAACATCTCTCTGTTGGCAATATCCACATCAGAGTGCTATGTCATCAATAGTTTGTTGAAAGGGTGTTAGATTGATAGATTTGGTTATTTCTATTATGTTGGTTATATTTGTTAGCTTTGGAGTTAAGCTTTGTACTCTATATAACTGAGTGGTGAAACATATTGTAATTCAATCAAGTCTTTTGATAATAAAGATCATTTCATTTCTTCTCTGTTGGCTCTCTAGCTCTTCATCTTCTCAATTCTTCACTGCTCTTTAATTTTTTCAATGTAGTTAACATGGTATCAGAGCCACCAGGCTCATGCCATGGATTATGGTGGTTCCACTTCTTAGTAGTTTACATTTTTTTTTCCCTTCTTTAGTTTAGTTTCTCCTCAAATTTTCATTAGATTTTCGATGCTTCCACGATTGTTCTTGGGTTGATTTTTTTGGGATATGAATTGAGATTTCACCACTGATCTCGATGAATCTGACACATGCGTCGGCTTCAAGCGAACAATCAAAGGTTTTGAAGATACCCAAACTCTCCAGCAATGCTCTAATTCTCTGTCTGCAATTCCAGGACAAGATAGCCACTCATCTGAAACAAGACGCAGACTTTATCGACAAGAGCTTTCCTTGTTTAGTCTCGGAGTCCTCCAAGAAGGTGAAGAGTTTCACCATGGCCAAGTCTTTGAGACCAATCTTGAAGAACTTCAAGAAATTCCCAATTCTGCAAATGAAAAGGTCGTATCTTTGGATTTAATTTCTGGGTTTCCTGCGTCTGATGGAGTTGCCCAAGATTTCATGGGACATTAGGAGATGGGTCTTGTTTCTGATGGTGAATTCATGACAACTAAGACTGCAAAGACTCTGGATAATGAGAAGAAAGGTGAAGGCGAAGTGGGTTTATCTGGGATTCAAAAGTTGATGCTTTTGGAGTTTGCAGACCACCACCAACGAATACTTTATCTCAATATAGTCAAGTACATCGGCCGCGTTGCCTCTGCCATTTGTAGAAAAACCCAGATTGTTCTTTCTCTGTTTCTTGCTTCGAATGCCAGAAATATCATGTTATTTCCTTCCGGGTTTTCTTGAATATGATTCTTAGCGTGGGTTGAATCCTCAGAGAACAAGATGTTGAGGAGTGGCCTTGGCATCAATGCTTAATGCAGTCCAGGTGTTTGAAAAAAGTTCCAGCTCAAACGTTTCATTTGAAGTTTATGTTTTTAGTCCATTTTCTCTGAATTCTTGAACAATTAGAATGGATCTTTTCTAGGTTTTTCAAGTTTTTTTTATTGCTGGTTAAGAATTACGATTCTACTACTTGGTTGTGGCTTGTGTTGTCTGTTGGAAGTATATTTGTTCAAGATTTGTTCAAGATTATTGCTCCAGATTGTTACTGAAATTCTGCTCAGTCTCTTTATTGGGTTTGAATTTTCTGCAAATCTTGATATGTTTGGTGAAATGGGCATGAATTCTTGGATTCTTGTGTTCATTGTCGAATTACTTAGGAAATTTTGCAGTATCCAATTCTTGTCTCTCTTCTTCACTGATTTTTTGCAATTCTGTTGAGGAGTTTGTGCAGTAATTTTCCCTTATCTCAGCCTATAGTGTCGAGTTTAACCAACTCAGTTGTTAGCATGAATCTACAGTAAGTCCGGTTATACGATGACGTTTGAAGAAGTTGTAAATGGTAAATCCCCCGAAGGATAATTCCCATGATGTAAATAGGAAAATCCCACAAAGAGTAGAAGAAGTTGTTAACAATAAATCCCACGAAGGGTAATTCCGTGATGTGAGTAGGTAAATCCCACGAAGGGTAATCCTACATAGATGTTTATTTTCTGTTGTTGAAATTGTGAAGGCCAATGCCATTGTTCAAAGAAGTTGTTTTTTTGGTAAAATCCACAAAGGGTTATCCTGTGGTGCTATAGTTAAGGTCGATGCCACACTTTAGCTTGTTAATTTTCTGTTTTTGTAAATATTAAAGGCCAAAACCAAGTTGAATGAGATTGTTGACGGTAAATCCCACGAAGGGTAATCCTGTAAGAAGTTATTATACCAGCATGAGGGTGTGCTACGACTCATTTATAGAAGGTTATTCTTGTGTGAAGCTTCAGTTAGAGGCAGTAAGGTTTAGTGTTCCCAGAAACTACAGAGAATATATGATATGATTGATGTGCTTTCATGGGAAGATATGATATGAGAAGGAAATTCAGCAGCTTAAATGTGCATCGGGTGGATGATTGGACTATTTTCAGAAAACTGAGCTGAAGGGGAAGTATCAAAAGGTTATAGTTGAGGACACACACTTCGAAACTTGACAGACATAATGGTTGACATCTTTAAACACCAAGAACAGAGGATTAATTGATGATGGGAGCAGGGCTAGGAGTACATGGACAAGAAGGACTTCATTTTTCTGCATTTCTCAAGCACTCATACAATCTCAAATTGGAATCCCAGTTGAGATTGAGGGGGGATGTTGGCAATATCCACATCAGAGTGCCATGTCATCAATAGTTTGTTGAAAGGGTGTTAGATTGATAGAGTTGGTTATTTCTGTTATGTTGGTTATATTTGTTAGCTTTGGAGTTAAGCTTTGTACTCTATATAACTAAGTGGTGAATCATATTGTAATTCATTCAAGTCTTTTGATAATAAAAATCATTTCATTTCTTCTCTGTTGGCTCTCTAGCTTTTCATCTTCTCAATTCTTCACTGCTTTTTAATTTTTCCAATGTAGTTAATACACACACACACTCTCTCTCTCTATGCAATAAAATTAAAAAGACAATGCGTAATTTAATTATAAAGAGTGACTTGAAAATTGGTAATTATTCACGGGCTATAGGTTTTTTTTTGTTTCTGTCATATTTCAGAAATGGATGTTTTGAACTTTTAGAATTGTATTAGTAACCATAACTGTGATTTGTTTGGCCAAACAAAATTCAGTCTTAAGAGTTTCTAGGGAAGTTTTATTTTTATTTTTTATTTTTGAACAATCGATATTATCTACACTAAGAGGGAGGGGATGAGTTTAGCCTCACAATTGGCTAGCAATAATGTAGTTCAAATTCACCTTTAGCGATAATATGAAAGTTTGATATTTTAGATTTCGTATTTGTGTTATCAATTCTTTCTTGGTGAACAAGTAGCTAGTAATATTCTGGAACCTCTAGGTTTGTTTACAAGTTAAGAGTTTTTGGTTTTTCTATTTAAGCTAACTTATGTATCTGTATTGAGTAATCATCTTATCATCTTCCTTTTATATTATGGGAACTATTATTCACACTCTAAAAATCTAATTATACACTTCTCATAAGAGTACTGTTCTTTATAAATTTGGAGTGCACAATTAATTTTACTAATAGATTCCATATTGCCAGTGAATTCTAACTTATGGTATTTCATTTGATTCCCTTGTTTATTTTATCATTT
The DNA here is from genome assembly GCA_015708375.1 of Cydonia oblonga. Lineage (NCBI taxonomy): Eukaryota > Viridiplantae > Streptophyta > Magnoliopsida > Rosales > Rosaceae > Cydonia > Cydonia oblonga. Next base: position 10,781 of record JADOBS010303852.1, on the reverse strand, counting down.
TGCATCAAAATGACTCCATATTACTTCACCTATAAGTTGTTGCATCTGAAGATGAAAAGAAGCTATGGGTTGGTTTGGGGTTGCTTAAATTGCTTAAAAAAGTTGGAGCTTTAATTGTGTTTGGTAAATGAAAACAAACGTTTTTTCTTTTCAAAATCATGGGTCCTAAACGGTAGAAAGTAGAAGCAGCTTTACACATGTTTATCAAAAAATTGTTTTTTTTTTCTTTTCATTTGAGACAAGTGAACAATACCAATTAATGAACTTTTATATTGACAATCCTACCCCCATATTGTTTTTTATTAAAAGCACTTTTAGCGCTATATTTTTGCAAAACACTTACCTTTTTTTTCACAGTTATTTAGTCTTACAACACAGCAAAAATAGTTTTAAAGAAACCATCAATCCCAAACTAGCCTATGCAACACTTATATAGCGCGTTTACTAATCCGTAATCAAATTGAGAGGAATTGAATTGAGGAGGAATTGGATTGAGGAGGAATTGAAATGAGGTGGAATCAGAATCAGATTCTTGTTGAAGTTGTTTACTAAAACTGTCCGGAATCGGAATATAATTTCATAAAACTGTTTACTAATTCAGCAGAATCGGAATATAAACCAGTATGATTACTAAAATGTCATTGTCTCAAATAAAATATTTTATATACTTTTTTTAATAAAATTTGATATAGTATATAATAGTAAGAAAAAAATTAAATTGCTTTTTTTTATTTCATAGACATACTAAAATGATTTTGTTTATTTTTTTTTTTATAAATTTAAGTATTTACTTTAATATCTAAATTTTCTCGCTCAAGTTGTAGTTTTTTCTCTTTGGCATATGTATGGAGTTGTGCATAATGTGAATGAGCATAGAATTATGCTTAATGAGCTAGAAGGACATGGAAAGAAATTGTTAGGTGCATTTTCAGTCTTAACTCTTCAAGGATATGTTTTGTTACATAAAGGGATAACCTTGGAAAAAATGAAAGTAAGTGAGGGTATAAAGGGAAAAAAAATTTATCATTCCGATTGCTTGGGCAATCCAGAATCCAAATACCTTGTATATGTTGGGAATCCAAATCCTCCAATTTCAAGGAATTGGATTCCTTTTTTTGTGTGGGCCCCACACACTTTTGATTCCTCCCAATTTTAGTAAACACATGTATAATCCGTAATCGGAATCGGATTCCTTATTCTCATTCCGATTACGGATTAGTAAACGTGCTATTAGTGTTAAAAAACCACCATTGAAAGTAGCAAGCTCGTCATTTATAACTTATCAGATGATGCAAGAGGTGCCAATTTGCATGGAAACATGGAGGACACGTCCAGTCATGCACAAAATGATCAGCAGCTTTATTAGTGCCTTGGGAGAATTGTCTAAAGTCAACACTTATTGCCACTTCCAATCATTTTTCAATTTAAGCCAACTTATGTATCTCAATCATTTCTTTTTTTCTCTTAACAAACAATATTATCTACACTAACAAGATAAATATTAGGTTAAATATCACAATGGACTATCAATTGAATAAATTAAAGGAAAATCAAAAGATAGCAACAAACAAAAGTGAGCAAAAAGAGAAAAAGGGCAAGTGAAAATCATTTCCCTATCTTTGCTCCTCTTAATGCAACCGACTACAAACTTCCTACGTCAACATGGCGTAAGGAGAACCCACTTCAACCCCCTTCAAACTTGCTATGTCAACAAGAGAACACACTTCTGTTTCGATTGGACTTGGATGGTCTATTAGCATTTTACATGGGCTGAAAACATTGGTCTACATACGTATTGGGTTGGACTAATATTACAAATAATTGGGTGCAGGCAACCAGTAAATTCTACGAGTGGGACTAGTATAGCTAAACATAAATGTAAAAAATTTCTTCTATAAGTAAAGTTTCAGAGTGTGAACTATAGAATACCGGTTCAGAGCAATTTTAACTTGGCATACAAGTAATGATTGTGGAGCAAAAAATAATCAAAAAAATTATGGAGGCAACACGTGGATTTTTGGGTGAAAAAGAAAAAATTACCCTTGAGGCATACCGGGATTCCCATGCGCATGGAACAAACAATAACGGCTCAATCGAGGTCAAAGGTGATCAAAATTGTATTTATTCAAAACCCTCTCATCACTCCTCATCAAATATTCACCCACAAGGTAACTGCCAATTATTCTTTTCAAATTGGGATTAATTACCTAATTGATTGATTAATTACCTAATTGATTGCAAGATATTATTTGACATAAGATCTTGCCATTAGAGCCAAAAATCAACCAGAAGTGGCCGGTCCCCATTTCTCCAAAGAGGGCTGGCCACAGCCTATATATAGCTCCACATTTCTCCAAAAACCTAAGTTCATTCTCTCACTAAAATTGTAACTTTGGCATCGGATCGGCCAAAGCCCGCCTCATTCATTGTGGACACGTGAGGCTCTTGGCCTTGATCTTAGGTGTTATTATTTTGCAGGTGCATTTTCGTCAAAGGAGAAGAAGGCGAAAATTTAAATCCACAAATTGGTGCTTTCATTGAGAGTCTTGATTCACATGCTCGAAGAAGACTCTTACATTCAAAGTTTCTCATTTCTTGTTTATTCGTAGATTTTTCGTATGTTCTTATTCCTAGATTTTTTTTTTAATTTTTTTAATTTTTAATTTTTAATTTTTATAAAATTCTTTGGATAAACGTAAAAGAAAAGTACAATGACTAGAAATTCTGAAACCACAACGAACGGAACGTCCTAAGTTTAAGGATTTGGACCATGGCGATCCACAAGTCTCAATGCGACGATGCGGCACCACCCCCACAGGGCACCACCGTAGCAGCCACCATGGTAGCAACCACGACAGTGACCCTTGGTGAGCCCACTGCCCACGGTGAGCAGGCCACCTTGCAGTAGCAGGCCTAAGCTCGTGCCACAAGGCAGCCAGCCCAGATTTAACAGACCCAAGCAGCTGCTGCAATTGAAGCAGCCCAGACCTCGTAGGTCCAAGGCCAGTGTAAGCCCAGTGCTCTAAGGTCGAGCCTAAGACCAGAGGACCCAGGCTGTGTCACTCCAGCCCACACAGGCCCAAGCCCAAAATGAGCCTGCCTTAGCCCAGCGCGCTCTCGAGCCAAGCCCATGCCCAGCACCCACTTGCGTCGCTTGAGTAGTAGCCCACTCCGGTGGCTATTTTAGCAGCCCAAACTAGTTTAACCATCTTGACTTCAGATTTCTGGACCGATTATTGAATCGGGGGCATTTTCACTTTATTTCTCGGCAGATTTGACATTTACCAATTCAAATCTCGCGCCCGGAGTCCATTGCACTTACATTACTCAAGAAGACGCATACCATCCAAGCTCTTCCAACCTAAATGGTGAACCACACTTGTCTCGACAAGTCATAGAGTTAACAAATGCCCTCGCACAACCGACGACCTTGGTGAATCAGCTCTTGCAGTGCACCGAGATGCAACGTGCCTCAAACGAGGTATCTTGAAGTAGGACAAGGGCAAACGACAAATCTCTCTAGCAGTGTCCCGGTATGCTGCCACTCGACCAGTCACGAACTAAGCGTTCTGGTAGTGTACACTCTCGACTGGGCCCTTGAGATAGCATATACTCTCGTCTTAGGGCGCGGATGAGTGTGCACTCTCGGTTAGACCCACGGATGAGCATACATTCATGGTTAGGGCCATACTTCGATAATCAACATGAGCAACCTTCAAGGAAAAGTGTTCATTTGCGCTAGGCCTGCAAAAAACATTATTCACCTCACATCGGAGTAGACAGCATGACAGACAGAGAAAAACAATCACTCAATCCGGCTCAAGTTCAGCTGGCAGCCTGCGAGGAACTCGTTTACCTGCTAGGAATGTACCACATACATCGCAACCGCAATATAAACAAGCCGAACACATGGAAGAGCAGCCTAGACCAGTAGGTCATTACTGGGGGCAGGAGAGAGCTCCGTTACCCAAACAAAGACAAATATAAGAAGAAGTAGAGATGCTCCTGACCGAGCGCACTACGACATGACATGACCATCACAAGCAGGTCACCCTTCATGGATGAGATTGAGTAGGTTGAGCCTCCACGCAAGTACAACATGCCGCATTTCACATCCTTCAAAGCGGATGAAGACCTGGAGAGACACCTAAAGCACTACCGAAGTGCAATAATCCTCTATTGAAACAACGACGTTCTCATGTGCAAGATATTCGCCACCACTCTACAAGGCGAGGCACAAGATTGGTTCCACACCCTACCGCCACAATCTATCCAGAGTTTCGACGAGTTTTTTTTGGTTTTCACCAAAGAATATTCTTCCTATTGCTCAATCAAGAAGAAGACCGACCATTTGTTCAACACCAAGAAGGAAAAAAAGGAGTCGGTTCGCGATTATATGAAGAGGTTCAAGGTAGAGAAAGAGATTCAAGGTTTGACCAAACGAGCAGCCACACTCAATCGTTTACCCTTCCGGTCCAGCGATCAACTTGACGACGAGTGCAAGAAAGCATTCAAAGACTTGAAAAAGTATTTGACATCACTTTCCTACTATCCAAACCGGAAGTAGCGGATGCCTTATTTACATGTTTCACGGTATATGAAACAATAATAAACTCCACCCTTATACGAGAAGAGCTGGGGGCCCGACTACTTGTATTCCACAATTCAAAAACTCTCATCGATGCAGAAACCAACTACCAGAAATTCAAAAGCTAATTTTGGCGACAATTATTACAACCCGAAAGCTCAAGTTATACCTTTAGACACACACAGTCATCCTTATGACGCACTATTCCGCCTAATCTAGATGCACGATGATAAAGGCACATACACTGACAGATGCAAAGTTTTATGACGAACACAACAAAAGTCATCCTAAGAAGGGTTCCGGGTAAATTTCAAAAAAGCCAACAAAAGTCAACATGAGAATATTCCTTGGAATATTCCACCGGATTGGGTTTGGGTTTTAAGGATTTTGGGATGGTTATTTGGGCCGCAAGGCCTAGATTAATAGAAAAGGTAGGTTAGGGGATTAGGTTTTGGGTTTGGGCCGACTATATAGCCCAATTGTTTGGGCTGGGTTTTAAAAGGTTTAACGGGCCTAAGGCCCTGGTTTTAGGTTTAGGTATTAAGGGATTTGGGCTTCGGCTTTGCAAGGGCTTGGGTTTAGAACTAAAAGGTTTAGGCTTAAGGTTTGTGGGTCACCAGACCCAAGGAAGAAGAAGGCAGAATTTCGGCCGGAAATTTTGACAAACTTTAAACGTGCATAACTTTGTCAATACTCAACGAAATCGAGTAATTCAAAATAAAAAATCGTAGTTCTCAAAGAGACAAAGAGAATGGTACCTGCACAACATCTAAATCACCATGATTTGGCATGAAAACTCCTCGAAAGCCGCGGAGGTCGCCGAAACTGGGTAAGATTCATATGAATGTAACTTCTTCAATACTTAACGAAATTGGGTAAAACAAAAAGGAAAGTTGTAGTACTCAGCGAGACGAAGAGTTTGATACCTTTCACGCCAGCCAAATCATGGTGGTTTGGTTGGAAATTGGCTCGAAAATCGTCGGACTCGCCAGTAAAACTAGGAAAAATAATCCCCCGAGTCCTCTCTGCATTCAAATGTTACCAAGTTTCTGAAAACCACCCTAAACTAATCTAAAAGAAGATCTAAAGGGATTCTAGGAGGCTTACCTTAGTTGTACTATTGAAACTCATCGGTGAGATGCAAGCACAGTGATTGTGCTATAATGCGAGACAAGAAGAGAAATAGAGAGTGATCGGGGGAAGGGTGAAGGAGAAAAACATGGTTCAAGGGGTAATGGTTGTGCGTGAGTAACTGAGTGTGGGTGTGGGGGTGCATCGGAGAAGGAGAGATAAGGGAGAGAGAGTGTGTGTTATAAAAAATCAAAAAAAAAAAAAGAAAAAGGGAAGGGAATAGGGGACAAAACAGGGGGTGGGCCTCTTAGGCTCACCAATTAAGACCCAAAAATAAATTTTAAAAGAAAAAGATCTAGCCCAAGGTGAAATTTCATGAAAATACCCCATTCTATCGGGACAGGTTATTACATCATCCTTTGCGTAAGCAGCAGAACGAAGCTCAGAAACGGCACACACAAAATCTTGAATCTGAGGTATGTAACAGCTAAACTTCTTCTTTACATTTTCATACGTAATGTGGATCACGTGAAGCCTAGTCTTTAAGTCAACGATCTCTTGGCGAGCGGTCTCAAGCTGCATATAAGTGGGGGCAGAGATATTAAACCCCTTCAAAGCGACATGCTTAGACTTCAACCTCTTGATCTTCTCGGTAGAGGAATAAGCTTCAGCTATCATAGTCTTTACCACCTCTTTGGCAGCCTTGGCATCCTCTTGGTCAAGGAGCATAGACTCGGCTACCAGAATCGCTGTTTTCTTCATCATAGCAAACAGAGCAGTCATTCTATATTTGGTCGTATGCTTTGCAAAAGAACTTGGGCAAGTAACCCCTCTAACGTCATCGATAAGCTTGGCACACAAGTCCATGTCTTTAAGAAGATTTGGTTTCAAGAGTGCACAAATCTCAGCAGCCTCCCTAGAAACAGGCTTGGTGGATTTTTCACAACTGCCCACACGAACAGTCTTATCTTTCTCAGCAGACGAATCAGTCTTAGCAACAAAGGGAATGGGCCTTGGCGCCACTTTAGTAGCAGAGTCCAACTTATCGCTTTTCATAGTAGCAAGCATCTCTAAAGGTGAACCAGATTTAGCTTCCAACATATATCATGGCATAGATTTTGGCATTGAGGGCATGACAGAACCTCTATGCTGAGGAATTTTTTATCAGCAATCGTACTAGCCACCTTTAGCATGGTAGGCGTCACCGACGCAAATCTAGCAGCCTCATCTTTCTTTCCCATGGAAGAAGTCAAGTTAATCACAGGCCTTTCAGCAGCAGGTAGACCCTCACGAGTAACGGAGGAAGTCTTTCGTTTTTTCTCAATCGGCATCTCTTGAGCAGGCAGGGAAGATCTTTTCTTTCTACCTTCATTCATAGTAGGCTCCACGACAAGGATTAGACGAGCCAATGCATCTGCCTTGATTTTTCTTATCTCCTATTTCGGGAGTAGCCCACATTTCTCCTCTGCGAAGAGGACTAAGTAACCAAAGTCATTCACGGTACTCAGCAGGGGAGCTCAACCCATACTGGCTTTTCCTTCATTTTTTTTTTCTCTTGGACCAGCAGGCAGAAGGCTTGCATGCCCAGCATTCTAGTAGCCCATGAGGCTCTCAGCTTCATCATTTCTCTCAATCATCGGCCTTGCCCACGTCAGGTCCAAGAGGCCAAAGGATATGAGCCATGCCGCTCGCTTAGCACTGCGCCTCAACGCCTCAATCTAAGATCCCAGCCGCACTGCTGCCCTTGGCTTTAACCAAGCCAAGCAGCCCAAGCAATGGTCCTTACCACAACACCTCATCGGCCTATGCCGAGCCGACCCCTGGCCCCTACCAACCGATGTGCAGAACCATCCCGACGACTGCCCCGTGACAACACTATCCAAGAAGAAGACAAGGAAAATTAATTTTTTCTTACATCGGTGCGGCACAGAGAAGACAAAGAAAGCAATGAAAGACAACCATTTGCACGGGCAAGTGTAGAAGATTGCTAGGGGAGGGGGAACAAATATCCTATAGCTTTATCTTTCTTGTAGGGTAGAATAAATTGCTCTCTGAAGTTGATTTAATGATCTACTTAAGGTAGACTTAAATAAACTTTAGAAGTGATTTATTTTCCTATCCTAGAAGGATCTAATTTCCAATTAAAAAGGGAATTTACATCAAAATAGGGAACAATCCTATGTTTCCTAAAACAAGAGAAGATCTACACATGCTGCCCTTTCCTATGAGCAACCCAACAGGTGTGGGGGCATTTGTGGAGCAAAAAATAATCAAGAAAATTATGGAGGTGACACGTGGAGAGACAGGTGTGAGGGCATAAGTTCATTCTCTCGCTAAAATTCTCTAAACACTTTCTCTCTCAAATTCCAACTTTGGCATCGGAGATTCTTTGGCCAAAGCCCCCTCATTCATCGTGGGCGCGTGAGACTCTTGATCTTGATCTTAGGTGTTATTATTTTGCAGGTGCATTTTCGTCAAAGGAGAAGAAGGCGGAAATTTGCATCCACAATGATCAAGTTCTGTGTGAAATAAAACAAACTAGAGAAGCTTCTCTAGTATGTGAAGATTGAAGAAAAGCTTGAAGAAATTTAAGACAAATTTGTTGAGATTGTAGAGAAAAGAAAGCTCGAGAGTTTTGGAAGAATGAAATGTATTTCTTGATGATGAAGTAATCCTACATATCAGCTATATGTATTGCTTTCTTACCCATCTTGTAATAGAAGCTAAGTCTATGGATAATATTCTTTCCTAACTTCCATAACCACTTTTAACAACTATTGTAACAATCCTTACAACTACCTCCTTATCTATTGACAAGTGGCAATAGCTAGACCCTTGATATATCTTCACTTGGATCATAAGCTTTGTCTTCATCCCTTTTACATCTCTCCTCAATCTCATGCTTGAGGGAACTGAGCATGAGATTGCCACAGTGTTGTTGAAACAAGGGTGCATACAATCCCTTAGTGAGTATATCAGTTGATTGATCTGTATAAGAAACATGTTGCACATGAAGGTTTCATTTATTGACTTTTTCTCTGACAAAATGATAATCTATCTCAATGTGTTAGCATGTAACACGTGATTAATGGTAGTTGAAGCATTATCACAGTGGATCATAGGTGGTAAAAAAAGAGGAACATATATGTCACAGAATAATTGCCTATTCTAAGCAATTTCTGCAACTGTGATTGCAAGAGCCCTATATTCACCTTTGTTGAAGTCATGAAACATTGTGCTGCTTTTTTATGCCCATGAAATAGGATTCGAACCAATAAATACCACAAACCATGAGGTTGATCTTCTGTCATTTAGATCATTAGCCCAATTTGCATCAATATAGGACTGTAAACACATAAGACCTGGTTTAAAATGAATACAATATGTGGATGTGCCCTTGAGGTATTCGAGAATCCTTTTTACTGCAACAACATGAGATTCCATAGGGTTATGCATGAATTGGCAAGCTTGATTCACTGAAAATGCTTTTCAGGCCTTGTGAATGTGAGATACTGAAGTGCTTCAACTACACTTCCGTATTAATCAAGGCTATGATATGGTTTACCATCATCTTTAAGCAGCCTTTGATATAGTAGACATGGAGTAGCACATGGTTACAATCTTGCAAGCCAGCTCTGTCAGTTAACTCATTGACATACTTTGATTGTGACACAAATAACCCTTCTGGGGTATAACTAAGTTGTAAACCAAGAAAATAATGCAGTGTCCCCAAGTCCTTCATTTCAAATTTTGTAGTAAGCTTTGTAATCACATGTGATATAAGCTAAGAATAACAACCAGATAGAATCAAATCATCAACATAAAGAAGCAGTACAACAATGCTTTTTGAAGAGCGTTGGACAAATATAGATGGATAAGCTTGAGAAGCTTTGTACCCCAATGCTAGTAAAAAGCTAGTGAACCTCTCATTCTAGGTTCTTGGAGCTTTGTTAGGTCCATATAGTCACTTTTGAAGCCTACAAACATAATTGGATGGATATTGTGAACTTTGAAAACCTGGAGGCTGCTCCGTATATACTTCTTTTTGAAGAATGCCATGTAAAAAGTATTTTTTTTACATCCAATTGCTTGAGTTGCCACTTGAATTGAGTTGCTAAAGTAAGTATTAGTCTAATGGTTATAGGCTTAGTCATAGGATTAAAGGTTTCCACATAGTCTACACCCTTTTCTTGGCTATAACCCTTTGCTACAACCTTACTTTGTACCTTGCCACAAATGTATTTGCATTCTTCTTAACGCTGTAAACCCATTTATAGCCAACTAGATTCTTATCATGTGGAAAAGAAAATAGAGTCATGTATTCTGAGTGCAAGGCATCAATTTCTTCCTTACATTGTATCTTTCCATTTTGGTACTTTTGATGCATCTTTGAAATGCTTTTGGTTCTGAGATAAGTGAATGAAAGGAACCGACATTAGTTGAGAAAGCCTTTCATTCAGCAATACCATTCTTTGACCTTAGTTGCATAGGATGCACATTCATTGGGATATGCAGAACAACATGAAACTGTTCATGTTGAAAATTAGGATCAACAAGGATGAGATACTATTTAGGGTAGTTATCAGTAAACAATGGACTGGGAGAATGATGTATTGGCATGAGATCTGAACTATGTGAGGATGGTGTTTGAGTAAGCTTTGAGGCATTGGATGCATGTGTTTCCACACTAGATGCATCCAATGAATTTTGAGGCTCTAGATGTATATTGGAATATGGAAAAGTTAATTAACCAAATAGTACATGCCTAGATATATAGATTTGTGTGTGTGTGTGTGTGTGGGGCAATGTCTAAACATATGAAACCTTTATAATTTCTTGCATACCTCAGGAAAAAAAAATACACACAAGTTGTTTTTGGTTGAAATTTTGAGGTATTATATGGCTTAAGTAGAGGAAAGCATGCACAACCAAAAATTTTGAAGTGACTAATGTTAGGAACCTGACCATATATCCCATAATGTTTGAATTTTTACGTAGTTTTTATCCATTTATTCAATCAAAATGTTTGAATTTTTTTATTATAACCGTTTCTAATAGTATTATAATGAGGGATTTTAAATTTATAGGATTATAAATCTCATAAAATATCAAACAATTAATG
>JADOBS010303851.1:0-28561 GCA_015708375.1 Cydonia oblonga | reverse complement strand
GAGGCTCAAAGAGAGATCTAGAGAGAGAGAGAGAGAGAGAGAGAGAGAGAGGGAAGATGCTTTCGTAAAGAGGGAGAAGATGCTTTTGTTTCTTAAGGTTTGCTCTTACTCAGAGGTTTCGATGACGTCGTTTTATAGTTGAAAGACTGCATTCATATGTACCAACATGCACTTGGACCGCACACCAAATTTCAGAGATATTGCTCCGACTGAAATTGGCGTTCGTTACAAATTTCATTGTCAAAATTACCAAAATGTCTATCACACAATGACCAAATTAACCTCATTTATACGTTGGTATCGTGTAGGGTAGTTTTAGAGTTATATCAAAGTAAACTAGCATATAGGCACACACAAAGTGTGTGAGAAAATTTTTTATTTTTGTTTTTGAAATAGAAGGAGAGAGGAAGATTCATTGTTTTTAATTTCAACAGAATCTACATATATTTAGATTCTTAGCTTCAGTAAAGATTGTAACATCCCACATCGTTAAGGGGAGTGGATCCTCTCAGCTTTATATGTACATTCCCACCTCCAATTAGCACGAGGCATTTTGGAAGCTCACTGGCTTTGGGTTCCATCAGAACTCCGAAGTTAAGCGAGTTCACGCAAGAGCAATCCCAGGATAGGTGACCTACTGGGAAATTCTTGTGTGAGTTCCTAGAAACAAAAACGTGAAGGCGTGGTCGGGGCCCAAAGTGGACGATATCGTGCTACGATGGAGTCGAGCCCGGATTATGGTGGGGTCCGAGTCGGGATGTGACAAATATAGCATTGTGAAGAATTATCTCACAAAGAGGTTTGTAGAGTTTTAAATTTTTTTAATTTTTTTTAAATTTTAATATAACGATATATTTAAAATTAGAATAAACGAAGAGTTGCGGCCCTTCAATGTGCTCCCTACTTTTTGTGCGCTCGTTGGCCACATTTTAGTAATTAATGAGTTTTAATTTGTTCAACGACAATGCTATATGTTGCGGACATAAAAATATAATATTAATAAACAAACACACGTGATATAACTTGAGTGAATTTATAAAATTACGTGATTGCGCGACTATTACACTAGTTAGTAAACAAAATAAGGCAATTGAAGAAAACTAAACACAAAACTCTCTGCAAGAATTTTATTTCTTGAATCATTAGTGACAGCCCAATGGGTTAATATAACCACTAAAATCTCTTGCTGAGAGGTTTCTAGTGACGGATTGTTAGCCACAACATTGTCACTCAACCTATCTTCGAGGTGGAGCGATGATCACAGATCACCAATCACCATTAACAATTTGATGGGATAATTCTGCAGAATTTTTATCATGGTGGAGGAAGTACTTTTGAACGCAGAACCTGGAAATGCTCTTCCCGTCTCCCTTCCCATATTCCTGTAAGCCCTTCAAGAACAACCCGACCAAATCATGGCCAAAATTTTCAAAAATAACATAAAAATTGAAGATTAATTAATAACCGTGAGTTATGCAATGTGTTCTCGTCCTATATCTCACAAATTAAAATATATATTAACAAACTGTAAATCTAAACCACACATTTATAAGGACTTACTTGTGTCAGTGTGTTCTTCCTCGGTGCTTTGTTCTAACTTTTCTTTCGATGAAAGTCTCGTACTTGGGTACCGCTATACGACCCCACTCGATCATCAAAGTGTCCTCAACCAATGCTTCCAAGTGCTTCTTCACTTGCTCAATGGTAACCTCAAACCTGAACAACCATGCAGTAGTAAATCTTTGTGCCAATTTTGACCCACCATACAAAATACTTTCTTTAGTTTTTTTTTTCTTTGAAATTCTCTTCACTTTTTACATCACCGGTATTAGAGGAGAAAATTTGAAAGAAAAAAAAAAATTAGGAAGTTAACAGTTACCCGCTATCTAACCGCAGGAAGAGGGCTACATGTGTGTGGTTTAAAAGAGGCACACTAGGAATTTCAGCAAAACTTTTTGGAACCTGTTAAACCCAAAAGCACTTACTGAGATTGTTTCTTCTCAGAAGATATATATATGTACATTGCTTTGAGATCAGAAGATATGTACTTTAATTTCATGGTTTCTCTCTCTTCTTGAAAGGTAATTTCTTTCCAAGAAAGCAAATATAAATTCAAATTTGGCATTAATTTCTAATTAAATTATATAAATTTAAGGTTGATGCTACAAAGTCCAAGAGTTTCTCTATTTCTCTGCTGAATTCCCTTCTGGGTTTGAAAGGTCCTCCTGTTGTTTGTGGGAGCAGAAAGAATGTGGGGAGCTGTTTTTGTAGCCATTGCTGCTGCGACAGGAAACTTGTTGCAAGGATGGGACAATGCAACCATTGCAGGTACTTTTCTATGATGGTTGTCTTATTCGAGCGACATTTTAATCTAATTTAAACTAAATAAGAGAGATTCAAACTTGGGTATATGCTAATCTAAATAATAAGTCTTTGAGATCTCATTTGAGGCATGAATAATTGTCTTCTTTTGCAAATGATTGCACATATCTTTATTTAATTTGAGTTATGAGAGTTGTAGGGTTTTCCTCGTCAACCCGGAAAACGTATCAAAAGCAGGCATTGTGTTGTGTGATATAGGGCTTAGTTAGTATGGAAGCTGTGACATTTACAAATCAAATTTGCAGGGGCTGTGCTTTACATCAAAAGGGAATTTAAGTTGGAAACCCAACCGACGATCGAAGGGCTTATAGTAGCCATGTCTTTGATCGGTGCCACTGTCATCACAACATTCTCAGGGCCAGTTTCAGACTGGCTAGGAAGACGTCCAATGCTGATAATTTCATCAGTTTTATATTTTCTCAGTGGTTTGGTAATGCTATGGGCTCCAAATGTCTATGTTCTTCTTTTGGCAAGGCTACTAGATGGGTTTGGAATTGGACTAGCCGTTACTCTTGTCCCGGTCTACATCTCCGAAACTGCCCCACCCGAAATCAGAGGGCTACTGAATACTCTCCCACAGTTTACCGGTTCGGGAGGGATGTTTTTGTCATAGTGCATGGTGTTTGGAATGTCACTGAAGGATGCCCCCAGTTGGAGAATGATGCTTGGAGTTCTTTCTATTCCTTCCTTGGTTTATTTCGGATCGACTCTGTTTTACTTGCCGGAGTCTCCACGGTGGCTTGTTAGTAAAGGAAGAATGGCTGAGGCTAAGAAAGTTCTGCAGAGACTACGCGGACGGGAAGATGTTTCAGGTGCATAAAGTACTGCATTTGAATTTATGAATGCCTATGTTTTCGGTGCTGATATTGTGCTTATGTCTGAAAGTATAGCGGGTTTTCCCCTTTCCCATTTTCTGAAAGCTTAGTTTTTTAGGATTGATTGATATGCAGGTGAGATGGCTTTGCTGTTTGAGGGACTTGGTGTTGGAGGGGAAGCATCATTGGAAGAGCACATGATTGGACCGGCTAATGATTGGACTTCAAATTCTTCAGCAGGTTTGGTAGAAAAGGTTAAACAGTTCTTTGAGTTATAAAAGCGCTTGGAATTTTATTAAATTATCAAAAATCTTTCAGAAACTTTCTTGTTTGTCAACCTTCTTATGTCTTTTCTTTTCAGCTGCGCAGATTGTCGGCATAAATGGAGTTCTCTACTACACTCCTCCGGTTTATGAGCAAGCCAGCATCGCTGTTCTTCTATTTAACGTAGGGTTGATTCCAACATGTATCTTTCTTCTTAAGTGCCATTACAACTTTCTTAATGCTTCCTTGCATTGCTACGTCCATGTGGCTAATGGATATAACTGGCAGAAGGTATTTATCTTTCAAACACCTTCAATTTCATAGAAACGGTTACTAACTTTTAAACAAAAATTATAACTAGGGGAGACTATCCAAACTTACATAAAACATAGTTCAATGTCCGTTATGGTCTATTCAGTTTTCCTCCAGTTCTATTTAGACTAAAAATTTGTAACCGGTTCTATCTGTGCATATTTGCAAAAAATAAGCGTTCCTTTTTGCCTTTCTTAGTATGCAGGTCACTGTTGTTCTCCACATTACCAATCCTTATAGTCCCTCACTCTTCTAGTAGTTGCCAATATTGTCAACTTGGAAACTGTTCTGTATGTAGGTCACTGCTGTTCTCCTTTGACTATTTTTTCACTTCTTATAAACTTGTGAAATCCCTTTAAGCATATCCCAGATACTGATTGAAGTTTAAAAACAGTCTTATTCAGTTCATGAAACTAATTAAATTACTCGTGTGTGACGTTATTTTTCTACAAAACTCACGTCTAACACTAATTCGACCTGCATGCCCATCAGATCTTATTTAGCTCGTGACAAATAGTATATGACTCACTAATTTTATTTACAAAGGAAAAACTCACTAATTTTACGTATCCTAAACATCCATTATCTACACTTGAGGTCGAATCTTTCATTCCACCAATGTAGATTGTTTTTAAGTTTGTTTGAAAAGAAATTTACAATGTCATTTAAAATTTTGAAGGAGAAAAAAAGGGGAAATTGTTTTTAACTGCAGGCCTAAGCTGAGCCCAGCTGCCGAATAGTCAGTCATCGTCTTCACCAAATTGAGTTAATTAAAGGTACTGTTTTACAGGTTTGTCAGTTGATGACGACTTTTGTAGCTCTTTCCGCACACAGGCTGCGTTGGATGATGGTATTAGCAAAGGAGTATCCAGTGCAGAAGAACCTGAACAGGACACCGAACATGACCAAGCCCCAGAACCGCATGGCGGTACGAATTTTGAATTTGAAGATTTGGAACAGCTGATGTTTGAGATTTGGAACATGCGCGACAGTTTGAGATTGCTGCCGGATTTTCAGAGAAGAGATATGGCAGCGAAGCTGGCCATGAAAAGGGCGACCATGTTTGGGGCTGGCAGTGATGATGATGAAGTGGGAAGTATCGGCGAGTAAAGGCTATGAGTGTTACACATCCCTGAATCCCCTTCTTGTACCTTTTTCCACAAGCTGGCAAGGAAAGGGGAATCGGCAGTCTTGTCCACGGAAAAAGAAAGAAAGAAAGATATTGTGTGCTTCATTACTCTGTTCCTTCGATACCAACTAACCGTTTTGACCAAAAATAAAAAATAAAAATAACAAAAGTTACCAATTCACTGTGCCCGAACCGCGTTTGCAAGAAACTCGTGCTTTTAATGAAACAATGGAAATTTTAGGATTGTATTTGAAAATCGAAGGGACGAATCGAGTTTTGTATTAGCACAGTTAGCTGTGGTGTGATAATGTTTCCAAACTTTAATGTAAACCAACATACGAATTACAAATTTCCTCCAATATTGGATGCATATCTTACTTAGAAATTAGAAATTAGGTTTTTGTGTAGATTATTGAGAAAAAGTGTTTTCGCATAACTAAGAACGTTAGTAACATTTTTAAAGTCTAAAGCACTTACGAATTATTAAGAAACAAACGTTCTTAGTTATCTGAAAACGCTTTTTCTCAATAATTTTTAGATGCAATTAGTGTTGAGATGTTAACTTCAAAGGTACTCCAACTTGCGGAAAGTGTTCCACAAAGTTCAACAAAAGTAGAAACAAAATCAATTAAAAACCCAACTCACAAGTGAGAGCAATTGTTGTGCTTCAAATTTCAACCATCGGACCTCTCTTAAGTTAGGCCTCAACCAAAATTTCCAAGCATCTATGATCCCATTGACAGTTTGCCCGTTTTAAGCAACATGGAGAAACCATATATAAAAGAGAAACTCTAAAGAAATTCTCTCAAAGCAGGACTTTTCCATGAACTCACAGTCACAAAAGAATTCAATTAATTTGTCTCTTTCACGTGCAAGCATTCAATACAATAGCCTTCATGCACGCGCTCACGTGCGTGCAGAAGGTATTTTTTGAATCACGGCGTGCTCGTGCTACGCGCAACTTACACGTTTTAAATGTATTTATACATATTGGAAGTAAATGAATAATCTTAGATCATGTATGAAGAAACCTCATAGTGTAGATAATATTGTTTGTTCCAAAAAAAAAAAAAACCATTTGACAACTAATTTAATCACATTATTATGCCGTGCGAAAAAACCTTTTTTATAACCAACATTACACATCTATCAAGATGTTTTGAACATGTTTAAAAATAGAAAAAAAATAATATTTAATGAACAATTGATAGAATCACATTATTGTTAGCCTAATATGAGGTACTAATTAAAAAAAAAAAAGAACTTTCATGAAAAGCGCTTAGGCTGAGTTTATTTTAATAAAAAATCATGCTATAACTTTATTTAATTAAGAAGACTTAAATTTTAATGAAAAACCCTTAAATTTTAATAAAAAAAGGACAAAAGAACTTAAATTTTAATAAAAATGACACAATTTCATGAAAATGGCTTAGGCTAAGTATATTTTAATAAGAAAAAATCATGCTATAACTTTATTTAATTAAAAAGACTTAAATTTTAATGAAAAACCCTTAAATTTTAATAAAAATGACAAAAGAACTTAAATTTTAATGAAAAAGACATAATTTTAATATTAAAAAAAATTAAAAAAATCTGACTTGCGGACCCACGCGTCCTCACACAAACTATTTATGAAATTTTCTACATTGTTTATGAAACTTACTACGCTGTTTATGAAACTTAACTGTACTACATTCTTCTCTCTCCTCTTCTTGAATTTTCTTGGCACATTCTCACCTTTCAAATACATTTTTCTTCAATTTCTTCACCAATTACTTAATTTCCTTCTATTGTCCGCCCATCTGCGGCTTCCTCTTGTACTTCACCAAATGTAAATGTTGTGCCCTACAAACACAACACTTTTAATAATAAAAAAGTTGGACACAATGAGGTGAGGTACAAGGAGTGCCTCAATAACCAGCAGCAAGTTTCACATAATGCTGTGGAAACATATCCTCATTATTCGTAAATCAACAAACCAAATCATTATTAGCAGGCTCCTTTGTTTGGTGTCACTCAAAGAGTCTGATTAATCATTAGCATAGAATCATTTCAGTGATGCGCAGCGTAGGAAGAGTGCATAAGATGCAAATACTCATTAAAGGCATACGGGCCTGCTTACTCTGGTGTGGTCTCACTGTTCGAAGCAGCAAGAACCGTTGCTTGTGCCTTGATACCCCGCATGTTTGCTGACTTCAGATTGCAAAGTACATATTATTTCAAGTTAATTGTGTGTTGTTGTGCATTTTAATTTTTGAGTATTCCGATGCTATATATATCATCAATATATATCATATTGACATTGGGGAGCAAAAATTAATAGTTAGCAAACAAAGTTGACGGTTCCTCCTTGTGCAAAATAAAAAAGTAAAGTTGACGGATTAGGGTAATATGGTACAAGTGCAAAGACGAATGGAGTAAAGTGAAACTTTCGTGTTAGTTATAGGTTGAAGATCGTAGCTGAAGGGGGCGGTGTCCTTTTCTTCGTTTTGTGCAAGCATATTTCTTTTTTTCTCTTGTATTTTTTCTCATCACAGAAAAGAAAAAGAAAATTATTTTCACAAATACTTTCTCATTTTATACACAAGATCTTGTTTTGTGGAATCTAAGTTAAACAATTAAAATAAAATTAGTGGTCAAAATTAATATGAACGTGCAACAGTTAAAAAAAAGTTGCGTCAAAATCACTACCCAAAAAATTGTCCCAAAGGAATTTTTTTAGTTGTTCCCATCTGTCTAGTAAAGTGCGAAGGGATGTGAGGCGGAGTCGGCGCCTATGTTGTCAAAATTAATATGAACGTACATAATTGTTGGAGTGGAACTTTTGTATGTACATAATTGGTTTGACATCGTTTCTATGCTACGAAGTGAAAAAGGGAGCGCGTGCTTCAATAACAAACAAACAAAAAAAATCACTGTTTGATGAATGGGAGTTGCAACAAAAGTTCCACCCCAACTCGAAAGGTAGAAAGACTAACAGTGTGAATGGATGATGAATTGCACATCAATTTTACGAGAACTATGAATATAAAAAGGGTAATGTTAGAAAGATTAAATTTGAAGATAAAAGTTATGGATTAAATAATATGTTACTAATAAGAATGTACATGTTTATCAATACTTAAGTAATAAATCAATCATTAACTTTCATGTTCTTTAATTTTTAAATTTTTATATACAAATGTACTCTCCTTAACATTATTCCAGAAAAAATTCCACTAAAAGAAACATCTACGTGGGATATGGTATAGTGGCAAAATTATATATACTTAAGGTACCGTTTGGTACGCAGACGGGACGGGACATGACATGACAGAATGGATGTTCCATGGATGATGTAAATATTAAAAAAAGATAAGGGGAAATTTTGTCTTAAAATGTTATAAATTTGTGTTCTACGGATGTGGAACGAGTCGTTTCAGGGGAAGGAGGTGGAACGAAAAATCAGCCAAATTTCATTTTATGGGACAATCCATTTCACGGTTTTTAGACGCACTAAATGTGAGACGGAACGTCTTATCCCACTACGTTCCGTCTCGTCTTACGTACCAAACGAAGCGCAATGGAAAAGACAGCGTTCCTAGGCACGGTGTAAAGACGGAAATGCCGCCCCTTCTCGCAGTTCTTAATTTATTGCCCATTTAATTTGGCAGCACAGTGAGATTCCGATAATACCCCTACATCTTCATCCACACGATGGGGTGCTTTTCCTTTCATCCACACGCTTGCTGTTCCCAAGTCTGGATGCTTCCACACCCTTTGATCCCACACGCACCTCTTCTTTTTGCGCCGTTTCGTTGTTTTCTCCTCCACCGCTTTCTTGCTTCAGTCCGAATCAATTTTTTTACCACACAGCCGCTACCACCACTTCATACATCACCACGTTTTACAGATTCCTGTTGACTGAAGGTAAGCGAATATTGCCCTTCATCTCCTCAAGTAAATTTGATTATCTATTAATTTCCCCCTTTTTTTTTTTTCAAATTTATATCGATTGCTAAGATTGTGGAAGGGTGTATGGGTTTGGGTGATTTTCATACGCTTGAGGTAGAGCTTTTGTAGACAAATCGACAAATCCCCACCGCCGCCGCACTACAAACCCGTCTTCGCCGTTCATTGGAAAACCCAAGAAGAAATTTTGATCGTCGGCCGACACCCGGACTGCAACATCGTCTTGGCTTTGCAAATTCCACCTCCAAATCCTTTCTGACCCTTTTTCCCGAAAGCTCTCTCACCGATTTGTGATCAGGTAAGATTTTGGGGTTTTTATTTGGCATTTCATTCAAGTATTCTTTGCTTCAAATTGGAAAACAAACTCAAGCCCTCAAACCCTGAAAAAAAATGCTTCATTCGTATGCATTCTATGTTGCTACTGAGGTTTACAATTTTTTTATCTTTTGGTTTTTATTTTTCCTCCTCAGTTATTTTTTTCCTTTTACTGTATATTGTATCTTCTGTTTGGGAATGCCTCTGTTTTTTTTTTTCTTGCTGAGAATGCCTCTTTCAAATCCAATTATGAAGCATCTTTTGATTTTTATTGATATAAGGACCTTTTCTTTCTCCAATTATGCCTCTGTCAACTCGTTTTAGTTTAAATGCACTCATTTAGTACTAACATTTATCTGATAGAGCAGATGAAAAAAGAGGGAAACATGGATTATATATGCACGAAGGGCGCCACAACAAACGTGTGAATCTTCCTGCACCACCGGTCTCCGCAACGTTTTCCAAAACCCCGCTTGACTGAAGGTAAGCGAAATTTGGTGTTCTGGATTATATTGGAATTGAAATAGGTTTGGTTTCTTTAACTTTTTGGGTTATTAAGTTTGTATGCTGTGATTGTTTTGGAATTTGAGTTTGGATTGGAATTTAATTTTGATATACAAAAGCACTCACCTTAAACACAGAGGAATCAGATGCTTGAGTTAAACAATTAGCTGATCACAAATCGGTATTTTTTTGGTCTTCTTTCTTCTGATATTTTCGGTTTTCATCTGGGTTATTTTCTGAACATGTTCCATTTATTTTACGCTTGGTTTCATATACCCTGCATCGGTCAAATAAATAAGTTTATAAACATATATATACATGTACTCACTTGATTCACTTATATTATGAGGTATTTGATATGGAGCAGACACAATTATATGACATTGTTGTACAATGCTTAAGAATGTCTAAAACTGAAGAATTTATGCTTTGTATATATATGAAAACTTGGTTTTGATAGGCACCAAAAGTTTGGCCATAATATTTGTCGTTACAGTAAGATTAATGATTCAATGGGGTTGTGTTTAATTTTTTTGGAGTTTAAATTAAAGGGTTGAGCTTGATGACTTTACTCTTTTCTTTTTTGTCTTTCCTTTGCTCCATTCTTTGCGGTGGAAATCGACATTCCATGTGCAGCATTCAGCCCAGTTTATAAGAGCAGAGGGATTTGTTTAATTTTATCAAGTTTTGTACTGAGGTAAAACTCTCCCCATTTAACATAGTTTTAAATGCTGATTAGTATTGTGAGTATGGTTGTATATATGTAGTAGTAGAATTGAAAACATTGTTGTAATTATGTGTAACTAGAGTTGTAAACCCAGGGCATCGTGCGGGATTTTTTGCTTGTTGTAACTCAATCTCAATCATTTTAACTTTCTGACGTGTCGTCTCATGTTTGGTGTGATGTGATATAGCAATGGACTTTTTGTATGGAAGTTCTTTTTGTTGTCAGTGCTGTGAGGCGAAAGAAAGCGTGTCGGCAACGTAAGGGAAGATCTCGGTTTGATGAACGGAAGTTCCGAGGAAGGTTGCTCTCCCTTTAACTTTATCAGATTCACATTGAAGGTGGTAGGAAACTGCTGCTTCCCACATAGGCAGAAAATCATGCAAACGGCCTGATATATAATAAGAGCGAATTCTTGGTGCGAGTACCAGTCCAGCATCCATACTCAATTCTTTGAAAGGCTCTTCAGTTTTACACTTTTACCTGGATTTCTCCAATGAACAATCAACTTGTCTCTTCTTCTTCCTTCAGCAGTCCTCCTTCGTGGGAGTATGATGTCTTTTTGAGCTTTAGAGGAGAGGATACACGAACCAATTTTACAGATCATTTTTACAAGGCGTTGGACAACAAGGGAATCACCACGTTCATTGATCACCAACTTAAAAGAGGAGAAGAAATATCTCAGGCTCTTCTCGAAGCAATTGATGAGTCAAGAATTTCGATCATTGTATTCTCTGAAAACTATGCATCTTCAAGATGGTGTTTGGAAGAGCTCGTACGGATCCTTGAATGTAGAGAGTCAAGGAAGCAAATAGTTTTGCCAGTTTTTTACAAAGTGGATCCGTCCCATGTACGAAATCAAACAAGTAGTTTTGGTGATGCATTTACAAAACTCAAGTGCAAATTCGAAGATAACAAGGAGAAGATCCTCACATGGAGCAGTGCTCTTGGAGATGCAGCAAATTTGTCAGGATATACTTTCAAAGAGGGAGAGTACGTATATTTCTTCCCCTTATACTGCCTTTAATCTGAAAAGATGACTTCACCTGAAATTCAATTTTCTTTACATAAAACCCAACCTAGTTTTTGTGCTTGACTAATTAAGCTTAACAAGTTAGATTTTTATCTTTCGGTTTCCTAAAATACCCCTAATAACAATTTGATTCTCTTGCATATTTATATCCATTTATCGTGTTAAACCTATTGCAAGTTTAACTGGTCATTACTAATTGTGTTAAATTTCGAATTGGCTGGATTAATTACCCGAGTGTACCCATTTTTTATTGTTCAAATTTTAAATTTATTAATATATTTTGGTTTCCTAATTTTGTTTGAAAAATCAATTTACCTACGTTTTTGAAAAATTAATTTACATATTACTTATGTTGATTAATAATGTACCTATGGTGTTGTTTTATAATTTACCGATTACTAATGAGGTTAGGTAAATTAGTACTTTTAGGAAAGAAATGATACATATCCATGCAAAACAACTTTATTCATCCGAACAACAACATAACATTTAAATGCAAAAAAAAAAGAGTCTCTTTCTTATTATTATTTTTTTTAACAAAGGGAAAAAAAAAAGTCAATGTCTTAAATATGGAAAGATGTTAGGATATTACAGAGTAATAAACGGCAACGTGAAATTGTGAATAGTAGTATAGCATAGGGGTAAATCATTTTTATTAATGGGTCAATTATTATCTTGCATGATTCTGTATTTAGTTGCAAGCGGCACATGCTTGACTTGCAGCAGTGATTATCCATACCTCTGTTTTTTTCAATCTTTTTTATCTTTTCATTCTCTTTTTCTTCTTACATTTTTTTTTCCTTTTTCAAAGAAATATAGCAGAAAAAGTTGATTGGCTAAATGTGTCAATTTTTTATATAAACTGGTAGGTATGAAGCTACATTTATCAGTAAGATCGTGAAGGAGATCATAGTCCGCGTACAACAACGCATGCATTTGCATGTAGCCAAATACCCAGTTAGAATGGAGTCTTGTGTAGAAAAGGTGAAAGAGCTTTTAGGTAACGGTGGAAATGATCCGTGTGTGGTTGGGATTTGGGGGGCATCTGGAATCGGCAAGACAACAGTTGCAAAAGCTGTTTATAATGCAATTGCTTATACGTTTGAAGGTAGTTGTTTCCTGGCAAATGTTCGAGAAACGTCAATGCAATACGGAGGCCTACTCCAACTACAAAACACTCTTCTAAGTGAGATTGGTGGTTCAGAGTGGAAAGCTGTCAATCCTCATAGAGGAAACATCCTTATAGAGAAACTGCTGAGGCGAAAGAAGATTCTCTTAATTCTTGATGATGTGGATGAACTGGAGCAGTTAAACAACTTAGTTCAAGTTGAATGGCTCGGTGAGGGTAGCACAATGATCATAACCACAAAAGATAGTGGATTGTTGAAATCTTATGACGTTGAGTTGATATACGAGGTCCAAAAGTTAGAAGACGACAAGGCTCTTGAGCTTTTAAGTTTGAATGCCTTCGGAAAAAAAGAACCTTCAGATGATTATTTGGGACTCGCACGACGTGCAATAGCCTATGCTCAAGGCCATCCGTTAGCACTTAATTTTATAGGTTCTTATCTACGTAATAAAAGTATAGATCGTTGGCAAGCTATGTTGGATAGTTATGATTCTTACGAAGGAGAACCTTATACAGGTATTCAAAGAATACTTCGAAAAAGTTATGATGCCTGGGATAATGTCGTGCAACAAGTTTTTTTAGACATTGCATGCTTCTTCAAGGGTGAAGATAAAGACTATGTGTTACAAATATTAAGAAGTTCGAAGCTCAGTGTACCTCAAGATTGTATTGAAGTACTCGTTGAGAAAGCCATCATAACTATTGAATATAATAGAATTTTGATGCATGACTTGCTAGAAAAAATGGGTAAGCGTATAGTTTGTGAAGAATCGCCCACTGAAGCGGGCGAGCGGAGCAGATTGTGGCATCATGAAGATGTGTACCGTGTTCTAACTGAAAACAGAGTAAGTAGAATATGTGTTCTTGCATTTGATTTAATTGGCATGATTTTGAAAAGAAAATAAAAATTAAAACCCTTTTGAATTGTTTGTTACACGATTTGTTT
This sequence comes from Cydonia oblonga, assembly GCA_015708375.1. NCBI lineage: Eukaryota > Viridiplantae > Streptophyta > Magnoliopsida > Rosales > Rosaceae > Cydonia > Cydonia oblonga. The sequence continues at coordinate 15,057 of JADOBS010303851.1, read as the reverse complement.
GTTAACACTATTTCTTTTCCATTTAGGGAACAAAGAAAATTAAAGGCATTGTGGTGAAGTTGGCCAAGCCGTATGTGATACCCTTGAATGCAAAAAGCTTTTTCGAGATGGTAAATCTTGAAATTTTTATAAGTCGTAATGCATACTTTTTTGGATGCGTTGAGTATCTACCCAACGATTTGAGGTGGATTGAATTCGGTGGAGTTGAGCTTCAAGACTGGGGATCCAATATTCTTCAAAAGCATATACTTACATTCAATTTGCAATCCAATTGTCATATAAGGCATCTTGTCACGTTTATTATGCCAAACAGTGACATCAGACAATTGAAGGTATTTCAGGTATGTATACGTATAATAAATTAATTTGGACAATTACTAACTTAAATGTATCTTTTATTTTTAGGAAAATAAATTTGCCAAAGCTTTTCATCATTACTTATTCTATTTAAAGTTTGTGATTTTTTTCTTTCTTTTGATTTTGATTTCACAGAATTTGGCAAAGCTTACATCTTTGAATTTAAGTGGTTCCGAATTCATAGAAAAAATTCCCAACTTATCCGGAAGTCCAAACCTAAGGAAGTTGATTCTAAATGAGTGTAAAAGTTTAGTTGAAGTTGATGATTCTATTGGATTCCTTGATAAACTTGATAGATTAAGTCTTTATGGGTGCTCTAGGCTTGAGAGATTTGCGACGAGACTTAGATTGAGATCCCTTCAAAGCTTTAATCTTTATGGTTCCACAAGGCTCAAGAGTTTCCCAGAAATAGAGGCCGAGATGAAATCTCTTGAGTATTTGGATATACGAAAAAGTGGCATAAGAGAATTGCCTTCATCAATTGCATATCTTACTGGGCTTAAATATTTGCATGCAAATAATTGTGAGAACCTTACAGGTACATCATTACATCACATTTATGGGTTGAGACATCTCAAGTATATTGAAATGAATGGATGCCCAAAACTGGTGCCACTAGGGAAGTTTTCAACTCGCTTAGATACTTCACATTACAACGGTATCCCGTTAGCCCTTTTCAACGTAGGCCGGCTTTGTCTTAGTGGATGCAATTTATCAGAAAGTGATTTCCTTGTGCCTCTTCAATATGAACCATCCAGTCTTCATTGTTGGTCCACATTAGTAGATCTTGATCTGTCGAGAAACAATTTTGTTAGTCTTCCGGATTGCATTAGCAAATTTGTCAACTTGCGGAGTCTAAAATTGAACCGCTGCAAGAGGCTTAGGGAAATTTCACATGCCCTTCCACCAAATCTAAGTTATTTATATCTGGACGATTGCACATCATTGGAGAAAATTCCAAAGTTGCCCTCGGGACTTAGGCGTCTGCAGTTGACTAATTGCTGTAGACTAAGTGGCGATGAGGTGGCAAAGTTGGAAAATAATTTGTTGAACTTGAATCAGGTTTTTCTCTTCTCTCTTAATTTTTCTTGAAAGTAAAATATATAATTTGTTGATACTTGGGAGGGAGAACAGATCACGATTGTTTGTAATTAGTTATTTACATATTATTCACTATTGCAGGAATTTCTTCGGTGCTCTCAATTGGAAGTTATGTATCCATGCGATGAAATTTCAAAGCGGTTCAGCGATACCTCTAAACATTTAACAGCCACTAGGACTGAAAGTGTACAAAAAGATGCATGGCAAGATGTATATGCTGGAGGTAGTGAATTCAGTTTTGAAATTCCTCTAAATTTACAGGAGAGGGAGACGTTATTAGGATTGGCTGTATCTTGTGTTTTTCCACCACATCATTTCTCAGACTTGGAATATTATTACATTTTTCGTATTCACATCAACGAAGCAAGTGATTATAAACAATTTAAGTGGAGTGGGAACGGCTTGGAGATAGCTCATGTGGGGCTCATATTAGTGGATTTAGAGAAGCAGGGACATATTTGTAAAGTTAAATTTCAATTCCCCGTATGGGCAGGCATTAAAAGCTGCGGGGTGCACCTCCTATTGCGCAAAGAAGATGAACGGCTTCCCTTGTCTTTGGGACCAACAAGTAGTCTTTGATCCTCAGATATCGTCGATGATGAATATGATCGGCAACAACAATGGCCTTCGTTATCTTCAAACCCAGCGGATGATCATCCGAAACGATTGATCACAATGTTCCTTCTGATATTGAGGAGGAGCAAGAGCAACCGTCCACAATTTCTGATTTACTACGAGTTTGGGTACGTACATTTCAGTTTTAGCGATTTTTTTATTATTCTTTATTGTTATATCTTTTTTCAATTAATATAATATAAATTAAATACAGGAAAAAATTTGAACAGTTTTCAATCTGGACAATCAAAGATTTCATATCTTTAGAAACAAAGATTTCATATCTGTAGGTGGTTAGTTATTAGAAAAACAGAAACCACATTTGTATCTTGAAGTACCTTTCACTAATAAAATCAAATTCTAATTAATCCAAAACAAACAATTATGGAAGGAAAATATACAAGGGAAAATGAGATTATAAGTACAAAATTCAAGATTAATTACCTAAAAACTTGGTTTTGTTCATTTAAGTACAAAATTTCTACACGAAGATCAAAGAACTACATCGTTTGGATGAACATGTAAACCACATGCTTCTCTCTCTGTTAATCAAGTTTACACGCAGAGATGGAAGACTTGTAGGACTACTGTTTGCAACTATTTTTTTATTAGCATTTACTTCTGCTTTTTCAATTAATGAATAGGTGGAAAATTTGATTTGGTGTTGATTAATAAGATTTAGTAGAATTTTAATATCAAGAGGAGATAACAATGTAGAAAACATAGCCGCTTGAATCAACTTGATTGATCTCGACCCTCATGATCTCACAGGTCTCGGCCTACGTCGGTTGTTTAAATTTCTGGTGTAAGCCAAGAAAGTGAACTCATTAATGCTGCTGCTCTAGTTAGTCAGCCTGCTGTTTCTGCCAAGGAACCGACAAGCCTGCGGTCTCTTTGTGTTCCACCATTGGAAGCTGGGAGTGAAGCGTGCTGCATGCATTAGTTGTTGGAATTGGACTTCAAATTCTTCAACAGGTTTGGTAGAAAAAGTTAAAAGGGAAATTTGATTTAAACCCATGTAACTTTTTTTCTACTCTCCTCAGGTGTATGAGCAGGCCGGGGGGTCACCGTTTTTCTATCTGACATAGGGTTGAATTCGACATCTGCATCTCTCTTCGTAAGTGCCATTACAACTTTCTTAATGGATATAGCTGGCAGAAGATAATTTCGAACACCTTCGGTTTTCTAGAACCGATTACTAACTTTTAATCAAAAGTATAACTAGGGTACACTATACAAACGATAAAATACAGTTTAGTGTCCCTTATGGTCTATTTAGTGTCCCTCCAGTTCTATTTTAGACTAAAAGTTTGTAACCGGTTATATCTATGCATATTTGCGGAAAATAAGCTTTCCTTTTTGCCTTTCTTGGTATGCAGGTCGCTGCTGCTCTCCACATTATAATGTCCCTCACTCTTCTTGTAGTTGCCAACATTGTCAACTTGGGAACTGTTCTGAATGCAACAATCTCCACCGCCGTGCCTGCTGCTTCGTCATGGCATTTGGAGTAACCCCGAACATTTTCTGCGCAGAGATTGTCCCTACGAGCATCCCCGGCCTCTGCATGCCATCTGTGCCCTCACATTCTGGATTGGAGACATCATCATCACTTACGCATTTCCTGTCATGCTCTCCTCCGGTTGATTTGCTGGCATCTTCGGAATCTATGTTGTCGGGTGCATCGTTCGTGGATATTTGTTTACTTGAAGGTGCCTGAAACTAAAGGCATGCCTTTTGAAGTTAGCTGCTGCTGCATCTGTTGGATTCCAATGATAACTGATTTGATTATTTTGAGGGTTTGAAAGTTTGGTTTGGCTTTAGACTGGGATTATGAGGACAAGATTTGAGTTGGAAAAAGTGCTGATGACTGGATTGCATTTTTAGAAAGTGATTTTGTGATCATCACTATCCCTCACTTAATGCTACAGAAGTATATTTGGTACCAAAAAATCAATTCTCTTGGGTCATAAGCTCGTAAGTGGCATGTTTTGTTTGACTATTTGCACCACTTCTTATAGACTTGAAATACCCCTTTAAGCATATTCCAAACTACTGATTGATGTTTTAAAAAAGTCTACCACCCTTGGATTTCGAAATGGTTTTTATCAATATATTTGGTAGTTACACTTATCTTTTCCTATCTAAGTAGACATATTTTGATACGAATATTGTTAGAGAAACTCTTACTAATTATGATGATCATATACCAAATAACTCAATATAGGCCACGAAGGTTCTTACTGAAGTACAGTCTAATTTTGTTAGTTATGAACCTAATCAAAATCAAATTACTTATATGACATATTTTTTACAAATTAGTGTCTAATACTAATTTGACATGTCTACTTTAAACATTTATTTATATCGTCATTTGTACAATCTCTTTAATAAAGATAAGACCTACATGCGTTTGCGAGCCGTACCTCTATTAGAAAAATTGTATACAAATATATGATAAATGTAGCATTACTATTTTTATAATATTTTAAAAAATTTGGAGAACGAAAAAAAGAAAAGAAAAGAAACGGTTGTTAACTGCAGGCCTAAAGCAGAGCCAAACTTTATCAGTCTCTCAGAAAGTAATTAGAGAAATGGAAACCCAATCAAAGGACGGAGACTCTCTTGAGTAGCGGCCCGGCAAACGCTCTCTCATTTCCCGTATGCTCTCTCTCCTGTGGTCGATACTAAATCCATGACCTCTTGATTTCTAGGCTTACTGGGTTTGGATTTTTGACGATGCTTCTGATTCTTCATCGTCCTCTCAGCTGGGTATGTAAAATTTTGAACTTAGGGATCAAAGAATTCAACTCTTAGGAATTTTGGGAACAAACAATTCGTTTTGAATTCTTTCGAAATGTGTATTTTGATGATTTTTGTTGTAAAGAAATAGATGGAATATCTCTACAAATTACTACACAGCGGGTGTTTCGGTATCGATGGCTCATCTCCCTGACGAATTTTTTGTAGAGTCCCTCCCAATGTATGAGCAGTTGGCTGCCTTGATCTTGGTTTTCGACACAACTGAGGTTTTGGTCTCTTGCCACTCACTCTTTGTCACTTTGTTTACTTGTTTAGCATGATTTGTCTTATATCAATTTGCTCGCATTATGCTGCAGTTGTCGTCTCTGTCTGCGCTCCAGAAATGGATATCTCGAACTGATCTTCAAAAGTTCGATATACTAGTGTGCGTAGGGAATAAGGTTGATCTTGTTCCGGGTTACCCTGTTCATACCGAATATAGAAGACGACTGCAGAAGCTTGTCCAGGATTCACTGCGTATGGAATCTCCGAGACTGAAGGAAGCAGTTTATTGGGGGATGACAAGCCATTTTGGGAGGCTAGGCACACATGTTTGGAGTGGTGCACTGAGCATAACATTGAGTTCGTTGAAGCTTGTGCTTCAAATGCTGATTTTGACAAATGTAAGGTAGCCCTTCTTTCTGCCTTGTAGCTTATGGCAAGTTTATACGAAAGTGAAAAATAAAAAGTACCCTGCTCGAAGGTAGAAACGTCGTGCAATTAGGATGATTAAAGATAGTTCGTCACTCAGGATTTGATGAAATTTTTGTAAAGATATAAAGACTCAAGATCAAAAGGAAGCTTGAGATCATGACACTTGTCAAAGGATTAAGGAATGTAATAGTTAGTCTGTTAGATTACTTAATGAGTAAGCAAATAGAATTGTATAAATACCAACTTGTACTGTTACATTGAAAGAGGTTAATGAAAAGTCAATACAAAGAGTAGTTCTCAATTTCTCTCTCTAAAGTTCTTCGATCTCTCTTCTTCTTCCTCTGATTCTCTATAAGAAATTCATCAGATTCTTGCAGGCTTACATGGTATCCTCACCGGTGAAGAAAGAAAAAAAAATGATCTTCGATCCTGTGCTTTTGCTACTTCCGTGCTCTGAATTCTTCTCAATTGGTACAATTTTCTTCTTCTTGATCTGTTGAATTGTGATCTGATATTCTGAAATTGTGCATTGTGATCTTGTTCTCTGGAATTCTTCCATTGTTTCTGCTGTTATCTCTCTCTCTGAAGTGTGATTTGTCTCTTCTTTTCTTCAAGAAAGTGTAACTTGAAACCCTAATTTTGTCAATTCTTCGAACAAATTTCTCAAAGATCTCAGAAAAATGGTGAATGTTGATCAATTGCGAATTGTGCAATCTCCTATTACTACTCTAATTCCAACTGTTTCAACCTCGGTGACGGTAAAACTTGATGATGCAAACTATCTTGTTTGGCACTATCAAATGAGGCTTCTTCTTGAAAGTCATGGTATACTTGGATTTGCTGATGGTACACATCGCTGTCCTGTTCGATTTGATGAAAGTTCTGATAAAGAAGGTGTGGAAACTGATGCTTTTCAAGTCTGGAAGATGCATGATCGTGCACTCATGCAATTAATCATTGCTACACTCTCTGCCACTGCGATGTCATGTGTTATTGGTTGTTCTAATTCTTATGAAATGTGGAATAGCTTGAAAGATCGGTTTTCTACTATAACTAAAGCTAGTATCTTTCAGTTGAAAACTGAGCTTCAGAATATTAAGAAAGGATCAGAGTCGGTGTCTCAATATCTGCAACGTATCAAAGATGCACGAGATCATTTGTCAGCAGCTGGTGTTAAGTTTGAAGATGATGATATTGTGATTTTGGCTCTTAAAGGATTACCTGCAGAGTATAACACTTTTAGAACTGTAATCCGAGGCAAAGAAGATGTTATTTCACTTAAAGACTTTTGAGCACAATTGATTGCAGAAGAGGCTATAGTTGATGCTACTTCTTTGTCTAATTCTTTTGCCACTGCTATGATTGCCAAAGATAATGGTAAGGTCCTGTTGCTTGCTGAATGGTCATCTGTGAAGTCCACATCTCTTCAATCTGATCATCATGGTAGTTCTTCTTATCACACTGGAAGCTCTAGCAGCTCAAGTGGTTATAATACCAATATTGGTGGGTCTTCTACTACTGGCAATTCCTTCAATTCTGGAGGATTTAGAGGCAACAATTATAGAGGTAGAGCTCAGGGCAGAAATCAATTTGGGACCAATTCCAGGTTTACTGCTAATGCTTCTCATAATGGTGCTGGTATTCTTGGTCCAGCTCGAGGTCAGCCACATGTTTTTACTTGCCCTGACCATGGCTATGAAGTTCATGTCTGTCAAATCTGCAATAAGAAAGGTCACATTGCTGTTGACTGTTATCAAAGACACTCATCCACAACTGTTTCTTCATCTCCTGTTCAATGTCAAATTTGTGGGAAGTTTGGACATTCTGCAATGCAATGCTAACATCGAGCCAATTTTTCTTATCAAGGAAGGAGTCCACCTTCTACTTTAACTGCATTGCATGCTGCTTATCAACCATCTGCACCTCAAGAGCAATATTGGGTTGCTAACACAGGAGTTACATCTCATATGACATCTGATCTTGCTTCTCTTACTAATGCTACTCCATTTACTGGCACTGGTACCATCACTACTGCCAGTGGTTCAGGTTTGCCTATATCTAATATTGGCTCTTCTGTTTTGCATGCTCCACAATATGTTTTCCAATTAAAGAAGATCTTGCATGTTCCCAAATTGTCTCAGCATCTTTTATATATCTATAGGCTGTGTAAGGACATGTGTCGTTTTATATGTGATGAATTCAATTTCTGGATTTAGGACAAGATCACAGGGAGACTGATTCTTTAGGGACTGTGTAGGGCTGGCTTGTATCCCATTCCTTTTTATATACCTCCGCACATACTTAATCATGCAGTTAAAGCACCTCACTTGTCCAAGCAGCAACATGGCTTCCTTGGTTAACAAGTCAAGTCAAGCTTGTGGCACCAAAGATTAGGGCACCCATATAATGTTGTAGTTTCTGCAATGTTAAAACAGTCTCAAATTCCCTTTTCTTTGGATGTATCCAAGACTGTTTGTATAGGTTGTCTAGAAGGCAAGTTTACTAAACTGCCATTTCCTTATCCTGCTAATAAAACTTTACACCCTTTGGACATTATCCATAGTGATGTATGGGGGCCATCTCCGGCCATGTCCATTGAAGGTTTCAAGTTCTATGTGAGCTTTGTCGATGAATGTACCAGGTTTACCCGGATATTTCCTTTAATGAATAAAACTGAGGTGTTCAACATTTTTGTGCAGTTTTATCATTTCATTCTTACCCAATTTTCTGTTTCCATCAAAGTTTTCCAAAGTGATGGTGGTGGTGAGTACTCTAGTACCAAATTTAGGCAATTTTTGCTTGCCAAAGGCATAACACATCACAAATCATGCCCTCACACCCCCGAACAAAATGGTCTTGCTCAAAGAAAGCATAGACACATTGTTGAAACTGCACTTACCCTTTTACACATTGCCAAATTACCTTCTAAGTTTTGGTTTCATGCTTGTGCAACCTCTGTTTATCTTATCAATAGAATGCCTTGTCAAAATTTGTCAATGAAGTCTCCCTACACATGCTTATATGGTAAATCACCCATTTTGTCACACTTAAAGGTTTTTGGTTGTTCCTGTTTTCCCCTTCTAAAACCATACAATACCAATAAACTTCAATCCAAAACCACTCAATGCATATTTTTGGGTTATGCTGGGCAATACAAAGGGTATATTTGTTTTAATCCTTTATCTGGTAGATTGTATGTCTCTAGGCATGTATTGTTTGATGAACTAAGTTTTCCATATGTCCAACTTAGTTCTGTTTCTTCTCCTTCATCTTCATCATCTAGTCTGTCTCCCACTGTGCTACGTGTATTAGTGACAGGACAAAACCTTGTTGTTGCACAACCACCATCTTCATCCCCTTCACATGCTACCACATTATTACATTCAGCCCCTAGAGCTTCAGATTCTTTGCAGAACCATCTTAATACCTCAGATTCTTTGACTTCTCCCACTAGTGCTTCAGAATCTTTTTCTATACCAAGCCCCACATCCCTACCAGTCTCTACAGATACTACACAGTCCTTAATCCCTGTGGATCCAGATTTTCAATCTGAAAGTTTGAGTGTTGTTCCTACAGTTAATTTACATTCTATGCAAACATGATCTAAAAGTGGTATATCTAAGAAAAAGGCCTTCATCACATCTGTTACTTCTGTTGATCCTTCTCTCATTGAGCCAAAGTCTTTTAAATCAGCTTGTAAAGTTGTGGAATAGCAGAAAGCCATGACAGAAGAGATTGATGCACTTTATACTCAGAATACCTAGACTCTGGTTCCGCTTCCTCCTGATAAGAACTTGGTTGGTTGCAAGTGGGTATATAGACTTAAAAAGAACCCAGATGGCTCAATAGCTAGACATAAAGCTCGATTGGTTGCTAAGGGGTATAATCAAGAGGAGGGCATTGATTATAGTGAAACTTTCATCCCTGTGGTAAAGCCAACAACTGTTAGGCTTATTCTTGCACTTGCAGCTCAGTTTCAGTGACCATTGAGACAATTAGATGTCAAGAATGCATTCCTCCATGGTGTTCTTCATAAGGAGGTTTACATGGCACAACCTCCTGGGTTTATCAGTGATCTGCATCCATCTCATTATGTGTGTAAACTTCAAAAGTCCTTATATGGTTTAAAACAGGCTCCAAGAGCCTTGAATGAAAAGTTTACAAGTTTCTTGTCCGGAATTGGATTTCAAGCTTCACTTGTCGATCCCTCTCTTTTTGTGCAGCATTCTTCTTTTGGGACTGTTATACTACTCCTATATGTTGATGATATCATCATCACGGGTAGTGATTCTTTTTTGATAGATGATGTTATCTTGAAGTTGACTAAAGAGTTTGAGATGAAGGATTTAGGAAAGTTACATTATTTTTTGGGACAGCAAATTTCATATCAACCTTCAGGTTTATTTGTTTCTCAAACAAAGTACATTCAAGATCTTTTTGAGAAAGTGGATATGCAGAACTCCAAGTCTTGTGCAACACCTTGTCTTCCTTATCATCGGCTTATCAAGGAAGACGGACAACCTTATCATAGTCCTGAGCAATATCGCAGTGTTGTTGGAGCTTTACAATATCTGACTTTTACTAGGCCCGACATTGCTTTTGCAGTGAATCAGTGCTGTCAATTTATGCAAAACCCTATGGAGTCTCATGTTATTGCAGTCAAGAGGATCTTGCGATATCTTAGTGGTACTATTGATTTTGGGATACATTTTAAACCTGGCAAGTTACATCTTCAAGCCTATAGTGATGCAGATTGGGCAGGAGACCCTAATGATAGAAGGTTTACCTCTGGCTATGTGGTTTATTTTGGTTCTAGTCCTATTTCTTAGGCTTCTAAAAGCAACATACTGTGTCTCGGTCCTCTACTGAGGCTGAGTATCGAACTCTTGCTATAACTGTTGTGGAATTGGCCTGGATTCGCCAACTTCTTTGTGATCTGCAGGTTCCATTGTTTCATGCTCCTGTGATGTATTGTGATAATATCTCAGCCATTGCTTTGTCCTCTAATCCTGTTTTTCATTCTCGAGTCAAACACATTGAGATCGATTATCACTTTGTGCGTGAAAGAGTTGCTCGGGGTGATTTGCATGTGCAGCATGTTGCCTCTAAAGAACAGTTTGCTGATATTTTGACAAAGGGTCTGTCTAATTCCTTGTTCTTACACCATTGTTCCAATCTCATGCTTAGTTCTCAGAAGCATGAGATTGAGGGGGGATGTAAAGATGTAAAGACTCAAGATCAAAAGGAAGCTTTAGATCATGACACTTGTCAAAGGATTAAGGAATGTAATAGTTAGCATGTTAGATTACTTAATGAGTAAGCAAATAGAATTGTATAAATACCAACTTGTACTGGTACATTGAAAGAGGTTAATGAAAAGTCAATACAAAGAGTAGTTCTCAATTTCTCTCTCTAAAGTTCTTCGATCTCTCTTCTTCCTCCTCTGATTCTCTATAAGAAATTCATCAGATTCTTGCAGGCTTACATTACCCATTGGGACATTTGAAGGTGTAGGAAACTTTATTTCAGGGTCTATTTCACAAGGTCATAATCAATGTAAAGGATGACCAAAATCAACAATTTTTAAGGACATGCCTTTGTATCATGAGTCCTTGTACGCTGGAGAAGTCTAGGGAGAAGTAGGACTTTCACGTAGTGTATGCCTGAATAGGACATGGCAGACTATTACCTAAGTTCATGTGTCGGCTTCAATATTAGAAAGAGTTGGTTAGCCTAAGAAAATGAATAAAAGTGACATCGTGATAAATGAGCATGTCGATCGTACGGCACACAATTTCCTGCTTTGTTGGATACAGGTTTGTCAGCTAATGGCTACTCGCAAGGTATTGAACGACTTTTTGGTGCTCTTTCCGCACATATGTGGCCTGGAATGATTCTGAAATCAGGCGATAACATTGCTGAACCGTCATTACCTGAAAGAGGAGTAGGTTTTATACTATGCTGCTTATATTTGGTTTATAATATATATTTTACTATTAAGTAGGATTCTAAATGTCTGAAACTTGAATCCTTTGTGCTAGACTTGTCAGATGAAGAATCTGATTATGAATTTGAGTATGAAGTCCTCTCTGCGGGTTCAACTGATCCATTTGATGACACGGAAGAATGGGTTTCTGCTAATGGTTTTGCTGGACCTTCAGATATGCGAGGACTGGCTGCTCAAAGTAATCTTGTCCTAGAATGCAAACAAGAGAATGGAACCAGTTATAACAAGAGAGAGTCCACATTCACATTGAAGGTGGTAGGAAACTGTGCTTCCTTCACAGGAAGAAAAGCATGCATAAGGCCTGATATATATATAACACAATAGAGTCCATTGTCCACACTCCATACCATACTGCATACTCCAATTCTTTGAGAGGCTCTTTTCTATAGTTTATTTGTCTTTAGTTCTCTTATGGCCATTCAACTTGCCTCTTCTTCCTTGCCTCCTTCATGGAGATATGATGTATTTTTGAGTTTTAGAGGTGAGGATACACGCTTTACTTTTACAGATCATTTATACAAGGCCTTGGACCGTAACGGAATCGACACCTTCATTGATCGCCATCTTAAAAGAGGAGAAGAAATATCACCGGCTTTTCTAAAAGCAATTGAAGAGTCAAGAATTTCAATCATTGTAATCTCTGAAAACTATGCATCGTCACAATGGTGCTTGGATGAGCTTGTACAAATCCTTGAATGTAGAAGGTCAAGGCAGCAAATAGTTTGGCCAGTTTTCTACAAGGTGGATCCATCCCATGTACGAAATCAAACGAGTAGTTTCGGTGACGCATTTACAGGACTTGAGTGTAAATACAAGGACGAGGAGAAGATCCTCTTATGGAGGAGTGCTCTAAAAGTAGCAGCAAATTTGTCAGGACATACTGTCAAAGAGGAAGAGTACGTACATTTCTTCACTCCTTGTAGTTTGTTTAAGTATATGATTCTGTATTTCAGGTTTCAGTTTCTACTACAATAATACCTATTTAGTTGCTAGTTTTTAAATCCATAGCAATAGGCACATACTTGACTGCAGCAATTCCATAATTTTCCAGCTTTGTTGAATGACAAGTCTATAATTTACATATGAAGAAGATAAACCTTATCTATGCTATTTTATAAAGTTGGAAGCCCATTTGCGGTCACGGGCTTCACCATAAATGATGGGACAAAAATACCCCCCAAACAAAAAAGTTCAAAAAAGTCCAAAATAATGCAACAAATAATGTAGGAATATTTTCGTAATATAAACAGTATTTTTTTATAATTAATTTTTTTGTATAGTTTTTTTTTATTTTTTTATTTTATTTTTATAATTAGTATCACAATGGGTTAGTAATAATGTGATTCAATCAGTTGTTAATTAAATATTATTTTCTCTATTTTTAAACACGTTCAAAACATCTTAAGAGACATGTAGTGTCGGTTATAAAAATGATCTTTCGCACGTGTATTATTTACACTAATAAGGAGATGATACATTTACTCCACACGCGCTACGCGGATGAAGGCTATTTTATGTTAAACCTACATGACCATCTTCTTCATATATAATTATAGACTTGTCATTCACCAAAGCTAGCGAATCAGGGAACGACTCCTGTTGTTGCTGGCACTTCTCCTTCGTGTAATACTCTCAATTTTTTTGGTACTAATAAACTCACCCCGTTACTCTATCTTCCCACACATTATTATTCCATCCGCCATAAAAAAATTAAAAAATTAACCTTATTTTCCACCCCTTATAATCCCGAAACTAACTTTCATACACCACACCTCAAATGTCCTATTTTCACCGCCAGTCCCTCCGTGAACTAACTTTACACCAAAATCACGATTGCAAATCTCTTACAGTCCAAATAGAACAAATCCAGAAATTAACTTATCTGGTGAAAATTTACATCCTTGAAAGCTACAGTCATTGGTTTTGTTGGAGAGTTGTAGAGAGCAAGAAATCTGCTTCATCAATTCAACTAATTTAGTTCGAAGCAAAAGAATTAGGGTGAATAGAGAGCAAGAAATCTGCTTCATCAATTCAACTAATTTAGTTCGAAGCAAAAGAATTAGGGTGAAGTGCCGATTTAGTCCCTGAATTATTACCTCAGTGAAAATTAGGTCTCTGAATTATTTTTTTGGTAAATTAAGTCCCTAAATTTATTAAAATTTGCTAATTTCATCCCTACTATTATATTCAAAGCTATTTTGTCCAATTTTTCTTCAACGTAAATCACTTGACACACTTTAGAGTGTAATATCGTCATTTTCTCACCTATAAGCCATTCACATTTCATATAGGTTGTGAATCTAACATCTAATTTACTCTCCAAAGTTAACTTACACCATTTCTTATAAAAACTACCAATTTACCTTCCAAAATTAACTCTATACACTATTTCTTTATGGAAAACTACCAATCTACCCTTTAATATGTATCACATGCAAGTAACGTGACTTAAATTAACGGAAAATTGAATATAGTAGCTTTGAATATAATATTAGGGATGTAATTGGTAGATTTTTATAATTCAAGGACTAATTTTTCTGAGAAAATAGTTTAGGGACCTAATTTTTACTGAGGTGATAATTCAGGGACTAAATTGACAATTTATGTTAAGAATTAAATCGAAAAAGTGGAAGTAAGAATATCAGAAACAGTAAAAAAAAACGCGAATCTGCAAGTAAAGGGTAAGCAGTTTAAGAGGGAAAGCGTACCGGCGAGCTTCTCAGCATTTCTGATTCCCTTGTCCTCTCTCTCTCTCTCTCTCTCTTAAATTGCTCTCCTAAAGCTGAGATTTGATTCAAATGAGCTGGAAGCTATCAAATTAAAGATGCAAAATTGCAATAAAATGTCAAAAAGTTTAAAATTTGTTGGAACATATTTGGAATTGGAGCCTCAGAAATCACAGAAACAAACCATGAGAAATGCTATCCGTCGGTGGATTCTTGAACTTCTTCCGCCACCGGAATAATGGATCTTTCTCCCACCGATCAAAACTTGACTCCATTAATTAATCTGCCCAAATAATGTACCTATGGTGCTGTTTCAGGGATGCGATATCCACACATCTCTTTGTACTATTTTCACACCTTTTTAATTTTCGATTGTCGGATCGGATGAATTGAAGAAGATCAAATGACAGAAATTAAAAATAGGTGTGAAAAAAAATAAAAATAAGTGTGTGGATAGCACACCCCTTGTTTTATAATTTACCGACTACTAATGATGTTAGGTAAATTAGTACTTTTATGAAAGAAATGATACATATCTAAACAAAACATATGTTTTCATGAGAAAATTTTATATGTAACCTCTTTCTACATCCAATTTACTTTCTTCACCCATATTATTTTTTTTATTAAAGAATTAATCTTTCTTTAAACCAAAATTTATTACCTAAACTACCATCTCAAACTCAATTCAAAATATTAAGTTATCTTTACACGCATTTCATTTATAAAATAACATCTGTAATTGAATTTTTTTTTAAAAAAAAAAAAAAAAAAAGGGGTGTCCTTGCCCCCACCCCC
>JADOBS010303850.1:0-28561 GCA_015708375.1 Cydonia oblonga | reverse complement strand
TCGACATCAGGCACAGTGACCCCTATGTATGTTCCATCTAGCGCTCCTAAGCAACCCTAGACAAAAGAAAAACTTATATTAATTAGCAACTACAAATAATTATGTTATTAATGATTTTACTATGATGCTTACCTTAAAGCATGTCCATCTCAATTCCATGCAATCCTCTGGGATAGGGGTTGGTTTTGCAAGCAACACGTCTTGCAAACTAAGCAACACACGCAATACTCTGCGGATATACCGACTAATAGTTTCACCAGACCTAATGAATCTAACTTGCATTGACCTATTTTTATTGTGGTGGGCTAATATGTTAACAAAAGTAGCTACTTACTCCTTTATTGTAACATGACCATTGTCTACCAATCCACCACGAGTTTGTAGTAAATCACATAAAACTGCAAATGCATTCCTATCCATTCGCAGCTCCCACAAACAGTTAGTATAACTCAATCGCTTGATACAATTTATTTCCTTTCTCCTAACATGAAGTCTAACAAATGTCCTCTACTCTAAACTATCTATTTCCCATTGTCTCCTTTGTTGTTGTCTATACCTCAACAATTGTGCATTCATAGTAAAGACTTGTGCCATTATAATCCAAACGTTCAAAAGAACAAAGAATTGAGTCTCATATTCATCCATACCTTATATGCAAAAAACAACACATGAATGAGTGGAGCATCAACATATGCACGATTCAATTACAAGCGTATGATTAAATGGTAAAACAAAGTGGAAGTTCATATCCTAATTGCAATTCTTAAAGTGGAGCATCAACTTTGGCATGCACTGAAAATCTGAGAGTGCTACCATCTGAGGATTCAACTAATGCTATATGACCTAAATGCACTTCAGTCTTCCAAAAACCAAGGTCATTAAAAATTAATGCAAATAAAGAGATGCTACAATGAAAAGGTGAAATTTCGAAAGATGCATTTGTCTGTGTCCATATTCAATATATGGTGCTCGGTTCCTTTTGCAAGCAAAATTATATATTGTATATTGAAACACCAAATAATGGGACTCAGTCAAATTATTTATGTGCTTGAAAATTCTAAAATAAGTAGCTTCTAATTTCAAGTGTTAAACTATTATCATTTGAGACATTGATAAGAAATAGAGCGAGGGATAGGCATTTCCTTCCCAGGAAATCCATGCATTATAGTCAGCATACCATATATCCTAAATACTGTATAGAATCAGAAAACAATGAAGACATTTAAGATGATAATAAATGTGTAACTATGAAATTTCTAAGACAAGAAAGAGAATAATCCCTGAACTCATTTGAAACTGATGCCCAATATTTAACTTTACCCTATAGTTCACCTACTCCCACTCCCTTATAATCCTCAAAATTCTTATACTACACACAAATCAAATGTTTACAAAAACTACCAACGTCAAATAGCCCCATGAAACTCTAGCTTTTTCCCCCTTCCTAGAAATCAAAAACTTCTAAGCCAAGCAATTATCCTCAACAATCATATATATTGGTGAAGGGAGCACTAGGATTCAGTGTTCAATTAAAATAGTCACCGTGTTTTTTGTTTAACATTTAGAAGGTCAATATATAGAAAACTAGATATAAAATGACTATATTTTGAGCAGCAATGAAGTTCAAAACTATACGTTGTGACTTATAAGAAATTTCCAAGAAACACATGGAGGGTGAGGTTCCCCGTTTCCCGACAGGAACTTTAGATCTCCAGTTCATTCGAAACGCAAGAGTAACACAACTAAATATAAAGCAAATTACCAAACAAATAAACCCTGAGGATATTCATGCTTGAAAGAGCTTTCTTCTGCCATGTAAATCAGAAAAGAATATGATATTTCTGGTTCTCTCTATTTCAAAATTGGTTATTTTTTGGTCGATTTGATAGAAACCATTTGGGTGTTTCTTTATACAGTTGTTCAATCTACAGAGAACAATTTACATCTGGGTATTTCTTGAATAGAGAAGCAATGAATTGCTGGGAGTGGAAGAGGAAATAAAAAGGATGTTGGGAATGGTTCTTAAACATAGAAACAATTTAATTTGGTTTTTAAAAAAATAACACAAAACACAATCCAACAGAGGAAAATCCAAAACATGTAACCCAATCCAATCCAACAGAACCCCAAGACATCATATTTATAGATTTCAGCACATAAAAATTGAAACTTGAACACTGAAAAGATGAATCCAGATAGAGATACCTCTGAATGCAGTACTGCTCAATAGGGGGAGTGGAAGCAGATAAACAGAGGCGGATCTTTGGTTGCAAATGCAGTATTGGGCATATCGAAGCACTAAAAAATAGAAAGAAATTGAAACAAGCAAATCAGAAAAGAATACAAAGAAATCGAAGCACTACAAAATACAAGAGATATTCAGCAAAATTAGGAACTAGATGTTAATGAAATCAAAACAAGTAAATCAAAAAAGAATAATAATGCCACTTCAAATTTACATCAAAATTAATAAAAGACCTCCTGGAAGCAATTTTTTTATTTTACAAAGAAAGAGAGACCGAGAGGCTACACAATCACAATCAGATCGAACCTGGAACTGAGATGCAAAGCTGAAGTTCACAGAGAGGCTACACGAAAGAAGATGATGAGGAAGGTTGCGAAGGGGAGATGCAGAGGTGAAGAAGTTGACAGTGGTAGAGAAGAGAATATGATAGTTTTAGGGTTTGTTGTATGATTTAGATGGTGAAAATATTGAAAAAGACAAGGGGTATTTTTGTCTTAAAATGTTATAAATTTGTGTTCCACGGAGGTGGAACAAGTCGTTACAGGGGAGGCGGAACGAAAAATCACCCAAAACTTGTCCCGTGGAACAGTGCGTTCCACCCGTTTTAGGCGCACCAAGCGTGAGATGGAACGCGTCGTCCCACTCCGTTTCGTCCTGTCCTACGTACCAAACACCAAATGAACACTCTACTGACACTTTTTTGAAGGAGTACTTCTGAGATGCCTAGGTGAGGAAGAAGCCAATCAAGCCATGGAAGAATCACACTTAGGCGTATGCTGGGCACATCAGTCTAGACCAAAGCTACATTTCTAGCTCAAAATAATGGGTTACTACAGGCCAAACATGCTGAAAGATTGCCTGGAGAATGCCAAAAGGTCCCAAGCCTACCAATTCTACGTCAACTTCATACATCAACCTCCTAAACCATTACACCCTACAATTGCTTCATGGCCTTTTCATGCATGGGGATTGGACCTTGTATGACCAATCACACCAAAGTCATGTGCAGGAGAAGCTTATATCCTAGCAACAACAGATTACTTTTCTAAATGGGCTGAAGTTGTACCCCTAAGGGAAGTTAAGAAGGAAACTATCGTCTGTTTCATCAAAGAGCATATCATCCACCGATATGGTGTGCCTTGCTACATCATCACTGACAACGAAAAATAGTTCTCCAACCGACTCATGGACAAGCTCTACGAAAAATACAAGTTCAAGCAGTACAAGTCTTCCATATATCATGCTCCGGGCAACGGTCTCACGGAAACATTCAACAAAACGCTGTCCAACCTCCTAAAGAAGGTAATCAACCGAACAAAGAGAGACTGGCACGAAAGAATAAGCGAAGCACTTTGGGCACATAGGACGACATATAGAACTTCTACCCAAGCTACGCTTTATTTTCTCATATATGGCGTGGAACTTGTTCAGCCACTCGAAAGTTAAATCCCCTTACAAAGGATACAAGAAGGCTTAACTGAAGAGGAAAATGCGAAGCTACAACTTTAAGAGTTGGAAGCATTCAATAAAAGGAGGCTCAAAGCTCAACAACACTTGGAATGCTACCAAGCACGGCTATCCAAGGCATTTAACAAGAAGGTCCGCCCAAGGTCTTTCCAAACTAGAGATCTTATCTTGGCATTATGAAGGCCTATCATCATAACTCACAAGACAAAAAGTAAGTTCACATCAAAGTGGGATAGACCTTACATAATACAAGAGATCTACATCATCGATGCCTACTTAATCATGGTGGAAGACGGCTTAAAGATCGGCCCCATCAATGGAAGATTCTTGAAGCATTACTACCCCTAAATCAAACAACCAATGCTCCTCCCCTGCAAAAGCCTAAACTGCACACAACACAACACTCCTTGTTCGCACAAGTTTAAAAGGCGACACTCAATGCTCCTCGCCTGCATGAGCCTAAACTGCACACCGCACAACACTCCTTATTCGCACGAGTTTAAAAGGCGACATTCACTACTCCTCGCATGCATGAGCCTAAACTGGACATGGCACAACACTCCTTGTTCGCACGAGTTTAAAAGACGACACTCATGCTCATCGCCTACATAAGCCTAAATTGCACATGGCACAACACTCTTTGTTCACTTGACTTTAAAAGGCGACACTCAATGCTCCTTGCCTGCATGAGCCTAAGCTGCACACGGCAACAATGCTCCTTGTTCGCACGATCTTAAAAGGCGACAACCAATGCTCCTTGTTCGCACGAGCTTAAAAGGCAACACCCAATGCTCCTTGTTCGCATAAGCTTAAAAGGCAACACCTAACGCTCCTGGCCCGCAAAAGCATAAACTGTGTACGACAAAATAGAAAAAATTCAAAATCATCATCAAAATCACCATCAAAACCGTCAAAACCATCAAAAGCAATCCATCATTCCTTCGAACTACATCATGACTTAATCCCTCCTCAACCGAGGGTACGTAGGCAACTTGAAACTTCAAAACTTCAAGTACAGTCACATCATCAATAAAAACACAAATACTTTGAAGAATAAAGAGCAAATTCAAGAATGTGAATACTTTATTTCTTCAAAGGAAGAATTCGGCTACAAAATCGTATTACAAAATAAGCAACAAAAAAAAAAACACAGAAGTCTTGAGTACAAAGAACGGAAGACACTACTTGAAAGCTATGTCCCTAAAACTACGATGATGGTCTTCAAGCAAGCATTCCAAAGTCTTCAAAGTCTCCACATCGGTAAGGGACAAGGTGGGCACTTCCATGGACGATCTTTTCTCTTGCTCTAGGCGTAAATCCCATCTTGACTGAGAAAGTATAACTTCCTGCTCCGAGAGAACATCTTAAAGTCGTGATGCTTCGATTTTCAACTGCTCTCACTCACGTACCAATGCTTCTAGATGTGCCTAGACGAAAGCTAAAGAAGTCACTGTGACATGATAACCTTCCGAAATAGCTTGCTGAGAAGACCGAACTTGAGCAATTGATAAGTCTATTTCCGTAAGTGGTTGAGCTCTAACATCTGGACTCAACTTCTTTGAGTAAATAGCATGCAAGTAAGAATACTTAGTTGAGGCGGCCATAAGTTCACCAATCTTAACTCTCAAGAGCGAGGAATCAATGTTAAGGTTGTCAATCGCAGAAACAAGCTTCGACAAGTCCTCCTTGAGCAACGCAAGGTCCTCCACTGGGCACTTTGAAATCATCTTCTCAATGTGGTTCTTGATATCCATGGTCGCGCGAAGGTTAATGTGATGGATAAGTTGGTCAGTGCCACTAAGGATCGGCCCTCTAAGAGAGATATCGGAGCAAGTTGGCAAAGGTGTTGGACGCATGACGGGCTGTTGCATACCTTCACCTACACACGGCAAACTTAGGCAACTTGGTGAATTTGTAATAAGCTCTACACCGAGCGGGTCTCCAATCTCCTTGTCCGTGGGTAGATTGCTTCCAAATAGCATTTCCGTAAAGGAATGAATGCCCATGTTCACCAAATCAAAGAAACAAGAAGGCTCAGCCTAAAGAAGACAAAGAAAGATGTTAGAAACAAAAGATAAACCAATGAAAGTAGAAGAAATCAAAAGAAAGAAGGAAATACATACATCTTTCTCAAGTGACGCACGACCATCAAATTGAGGAGGCCTAAACACTTTCTTCTTCTTATGACAAAAATTGACATCACTGTCATCCTGAGCACCTTTAAGCGGTCGCTTGTTTAAAACTTGATGACACTGCCGCAAAACAAATTCATCTTCGTTCGAGTCAACTTCATCACCCGCCTCTTCAGAAGCATCTGAATACTGAGAAGACAAACACGAGCGTTGAAGAGCTAAGGTCGTAGGTCCATCTTGCAAAGAAGCTGCGCTTGCACAATTGAAAGGTGCCAGATATGTAGGAACCACAAAACAACCCTCTCTTGGCGTATCATTATGTGAACGAGAAGAATTGGTGCCACTTGTCATCTCTAAGTCTTCATGGTATACCTTTGACCGCTAACCTACATAGGCACAAGTGACTGGATTACTCTTAAACCCATCCTTGGCTGGCAGGATAATAGAAGCATTTGTGTATGCACGGGTACAAGACTCCCAATGCTTATACACTGCTTGCAAGGATTCCGACTGTGCATTTTCCTTCAGCTTGCCTTGCACATGTTGGACAAAGCCAAACTGCCAGCTAAAACGGTGAGGACTATATGACTAAACAATACATCGGTTTCCTTGCCGCAAAGAAACATACCTCAAGCGAAGATTTGTAAGATAAGACAAGTCTGAGAAACGAAGGTGTGAATCATCTATGAGGCCTCGCTACGTTGAGCCAACCCTTGCCAGATAATCCATTCTCAAACCTTCACAACTTCTAAACAACGCTTGTGCTTGCAAATCATCAAGGTTCTTTGCAGAAAACAAGCCCGAGTACTTTGTCATCAAAGACCCTGGCTTGGCTGAAGTTGACGAAGAAGGCCTTGACTTGTCTAAAGTTGACGAAGAAAAATGAGTGCCAAAATACTCACCCAACCAATCTTACACATAGTGGTAGGGGAGTACAACATCACAATCTTTGGTGTTCGCTGAGTTCGAAACAATACTGAAGTCGTCATAAATATTGGCTAAGACCGAAACAACGAGGCTAAAAGATTCACCTGTAACCATCTTGCTAGCCACTGTAAAGACTCCAGGATGGATAAAGTTGACATCATCTTTAAGGAAAACAAACTTATAAAGCCAACTAGATAAGAAAGCGGCTAAGTAAGATTCTTCTACATGCTGACACTACGCCATGTTCATCAAACGCTTTCAACTCGGCAGGGGCACGACACCTAGTTGAACCAATGGCAACTGACGGGTCTGAGTCTCCATTTGTCTTAGTGGTCTTGTTACGACCATTTTTCTTCGAAGGTTTCTTGTACTTCATGGCATCCTAATGCCAAAATCGGAACCATAAAGAAATATTCACGCCTAACTTACCTTGAGCCTCCTGGGAAAGCTTATGATACACCCAAAACAAATAGTGGTAACTCAACAATCCTTGGCTATTGTAATGAGAAAATTCCTCCACGCTAGGAATAACCTCTTCGTAAAACTTACCTTGGATCGGCAAGCCTCCTATCTTATGGAGATCCCAAAGTGAAATCGACATCTCCCCTTGTGATGTGTGAAGTATGTTGGTCACTGAACACCAATGCTCAAAGAACACACGAATGACCGAAGGATGTCAATCATAACTAAACAAAGATGGGTAAACGGCATGATAAAGGCCCACGTTAGTAAGCACATCTTTGGATCGGCTTAAGACATCTTCAAGCCACTCTTAGTAAAACTTAGCAAAGATGGCTTCTCCAGTAGTCGACAAGGTGTTATTCCAAACCATAGCTCCGTTATGGATGCAATCGCCAAGAAGCTCAAACAAAGCCAGTGGATTGTCATGAACTGGTGCGAAGGATTCAAGATAAGAATCCTCGATGTACACGTTTCCTTCTTCGTATTTGGTTTATCAAAATCTGTCACCTCCTAAGATACTTCAGAAAACCATAACCTGATATGCATCTAGTTGTCTTTTGCAGAAAGAACAAGGGCATTAGGGCCAGTCAACGGCGCATAAAGCTTCAACGTCGTTCCCTTATCTTGCGAATCGCATTCCTTCACAAGAATGGTGATGGTATTGTTCTTAAAGCACTTGAAAAATACCATGGCTGCAACAAAACAAAAAAGGCAGCATAAGCATAAGAATGGGGCGGCAAGAAGAAAAAAAATTGCTTCACTAAAGCAAAATACATGCGAGACAAACCTCGTGAGCGTTGAAGGATGACGATGACAAAGTCACAAACACAGAAAGAAACCAACCACAAAGCTTGAGCAGCACATCAAAGATGGCAGCTACAAGACTGTCCTTCAAAGCACGCTACAGTAGCAAAGAAAACCAAATGCTACACAATCGCACTACGCAACCCCGCAGCGATTACCAAGCAGTTTCTTGCATTGCACGGCCACATCACCACCGAGGGAAAACTGTGGCCAAAAGGCATTACACAGGGAAACCCTGTTGCAGTCTTTTGCACAGCACCACATGGTAAAAAGTGACGCACTGCAACAAGCTCTAAACACTAAAACTCACGATAGCAGCAGCAAAAAAAAAAAATCCCACAACAGCAAACAGAGTAAATGTGTACGGCAAGGTTTGTTGTGCCAAAAACACACACCTAATTGTCCTACAAATAAGAATCAGTTGCTTCCTAATGCTATAGGGAGAATACATACCAAATAGCAAAAGGAAAATCAAAAGAAGGAAGTACATTCCAACCAAAAGAAAGGAGCAAATTCCAAGAAAAATTGGCAAGGTGATTTCGGCCACAAAGGAAAAAAGCATGCTGTTTTTGCAACAAAATAAAAAACAAAATAAAAAATAAAATAAAAAAAACTAAGGAAAGGGCTTCAAAATTTCCAAAACATCAAGGGAAAATACCTTTCCTTACCAAAAATACAAAAGGCAATCCCTCCAAAATAAGGAAAAGCCTTCAAGTTTCCCAAACCAAAAGGGAAACACTCCCTTGGCTGAAAAAATGGAAAGGGAAAGGAAAAAAAAATTGCAAATCCTACTTACCCAAGAACAAGCATTAAAACTTTCCAAAACCTTAAAGGAAATCACTAGAACTTTCCAACATCTTGAAGGAAATCACCCTCATTACCAAAATTGAAGAAGATTCCTACCTAAGGAAGGAAAAACATTTTTCCCACAACCACCAGGAAAAAATTCAAGTCTCAAAATACACTAAATGTATTTTTTCAAAATTATGGAAAAATCAATACGCACAATAAGTATGTGCCGATTTATTTTCCAAATTTTCATTCAAGATCAAGCCTCTACGGCCCTTGAATTAAATTTTCATTTCATTCAAGATCAAGCCTCTACGGCCTTTGAAGAAAAAATTCATTTCATTCAAGACCAAGCCCCAATGGCCCTTGAAAGAAATATTCCTCAACGGCCCTTGACGAAATTCATTCATTTCACTTTAAGAAATACGCCTTAATGACCCTTGAAGAAATGTTTCATTCAAGATATACGCCTCTACGGCCCTTGAAGAAGCAAACTAATTCAAGAGCAAGTCTCGACGATCCTTGAGTTAGAGCATTCACATTGTAGGACTTCAAAACACATTTCCTACATGTGACAAGCATATGCCTACAACGAGCCTTGAAGTAGGGGCATTTGTAGACATGTAAATTTCGTTGCATGCAAATGATGCATCACAAAGCTCCACATGGCATATAATTCATTACAAATGGACAAGTTATCAATGGCATGTGGCACAAATCAAGCAAATGAACCTCAAAAGTGTTCCTAAAATGCGGCAAAGGGCCCAAATTGCTCTCAAAACTAGAAAGAAGGCTAAAACATCTTCACAAAACAAGTAAGAATTGAAGATTGCTCACAAAATAGGCAAGAAAGCCTTATAATTCAGCCAAGCAAGGGAAAATGGCTGAAATAAGACACAAATCAAAGCCAAATCCACCCAAAGGCATGGCTTTGGAAGTCTATAAATACAAGGTCCTCAGACAAGCATAAGGGTCAACAATTTCTACATTGAAGGGCCAAAATTCTTACAAAAGGAGAACCTCTGCCAAATCTTTGAAGACTAATACGTTGCCAAAGCTCTCTTTGAAGAACGTAAAACCAAAGCCGAAGCTTTCTTTCTACCAAAGCCGAAGCATTCCTTTGAAGAATCAACAAGCACTTGTGCCGAATCCTTCAAGACTTTGTTGCAAGCTTAAAACTTGCAACGACGTTTGATTCAAGGGTCAAGTCGCCAAGACCCTTGAATCAACAAAATCCGACATCAACATCACCTTTGTTGCAGGTCATACACAAACCTAGAGATGAAGACTATCCACGCATTGTTTCAAACTCAAAACATGAAGTAATCGTTCAATCGTTTGTTCGAGATCAAGTCATCGCGACCCTTGGATCAACAACCTATGCATCTACATCAAATTTGAAGACAGAATCAGAGGAAAATTGTAAATAGAGATTGCAACCCTACAAATTTATCAATACAAATCTACTACTTGTACATGTGTTCTTGTTTCAATTGTCACAGAATTTTCATGTTTACAAACGTTTATTGAGTAAATTGGATTTATGCTTTATGAAATATCATGCTTTACTGGATTTATGTTTACTGAGATATTTATGATACGCTGTTTAAGCTACTGAGCTCCGATGAGATATATTTTGGAAAGATTTTGTTCAATGATTTTTATGTGCTTATTCAGTGGTTACTCATACTATATGTTTACGGGCAAATTATATCTATGTATGGCTTTGGTCAAGTGTTGTAGGGGCCTACGGGCGAATGAAGATTTATATATGGCTTCAATCAAGTGATGTAGGGGCTTACGGGTGAATGAAGGCCTTCGGGCGAATGAAGATTTATATATGGCTTCGGTTAGGTGATGTAGGGCCTACGGGCGAATGAAGGTCTTCAGGCGATTCTAGTACCACTACTAAGCACACTTTATATGATATATGTTTTATGAAGTTTTATGGCATGCTAGGGTTTTCGGAAAACCTATTACATATTATACTATTGAGTTTTCATAAACTTTAGGGTTTAGTACATTGATGAATAACTGTTTTAGTATTATTTATATATAAACTTGGTCCACTCATGTTTTATTTTGCGCCCCTTCAGAACCTAGGAACGAGGCATACGATCCGAGCTATGAGGCATTTCCATACCAGTGACTTTGTGTCCTTCTCTCCGCTTGGACATTCTTGTAATAGCACCTTCTGTTACACCTTCTGCTTGTATTCTGAATTAGTAGTATGCTCTGAACATGTCATACATTATCACTATTATTTTGTTGGCAGTTGAACTTATTATATTATTTTATTAAGGTTGTATTTGAATATTACATTGTGTAGTTATGCGCAAAATTTATATACATGTTTCACATGTTCTCGACATATGCATATCATTAACTGGCTTGTGTTACCCTCGGGTGTCGGCCAACACATGGCCATCCTATTGTCCTACGGATGCGACAGGAGAGGCAATAGAGGACCGGGTTGGCCCCTTTCCCACAGATAAAGATAACACTGATTTACTAGATACATGAGAATTTTCCAGTTTCTAGATGTCCTAAAAATTCGTTACTAAAAGAAAGCCGATATGCGCCTATTTGTTATCAAATTCCAACCGTCCATAGGAAATAAGTAATTATACCTTATGCATAAGTTTTATTCTTCAAGGCCTACTCTTGCAAGAGTTGTGGCTAGGTTAGATTCCACAATCTCTGCTATCTCCGAGCTGCCTTTCATTCAGCTTGTAACAAGCATGAGGTCATTATTTGATCGTCTACAGCGTTCGACTATTTATTTGATGAAGTGCGTCCTATTAGGGTCACGACCTTACTTCTTAGTCAAATTTTGGTAAAAAAAAATGGTGGGGGTTTCCTTGAATTGCCTATAATAAAGAGCTATAAGGCCTTTCCCTTCTCCTAACTCTCTTCATTCTGGGTGGAGAGAATTCCCATGTTGAAAATAACCACGTTACCATTATAGCCAACATGGCAAAGAATGGATATTCTCATATCAGTCCAAAATTAAGGTCTTCCTCTGGGCGTGCGGATCTTCTTTCTTTTATTGTATTCTTGCCATACATAAGAAAGAGAGAATAGTGATTTCTGAAAAGAAAAAAAAACTTGGACTCAAGGCATGATGGTTTCATTTGTTTTCATCCATAAAGAAGAGCTGGTGGTATTTTGGACTAAACGGGTAAAGATTTTTGAAATGATGGTTTGAAATGATGGTTTGAAATGATGGCTTATTACAAATTATGATGACATAAATAGGATGAGCATACGAATTAGTTGGTACATGGACAACGTAGTGGTTCGAGCCGGTCGAGTGTATGAGATTACTGACCGAAGACTCTTCAATTGAGATGGCCCGAAGACCTGCTAACGAAGGAATGCATCCAATAGTGTCCAATTGTTTCTACATATATTTCTTTTTCTTCAAAGATGCAAAGACAAGTAGCGTCTTGACCATGACCCTTGAAAACCTATGCAAGTATATCTCAATCATGCAAAGACAATGATCCTTATGAACTTGCATTCTCTATAGTATTAGTATGTAACTTGAATATTTTGAGAAGGCGGTTCGAAATACTAACCCATGGACTAATTATGCTCCTACAGTGTTACTTTTTTTTTTTTTTTTATTATTAACTATCTTTTGGATGATACTAAAGAGATCATATTTTGTATACTAAAGTTAAACCATCTCTCTAAACCCTTACACATTGTTTGGATGAGAAAATTTAAAATTATTAAGGTATTTTTAAATGACGGAATTTTATTTTCTACAATTTGTAAATTTTCTTGTTTGGTTAACCTAAAAGAAACTTGCCCATTAGTACTACACTATAATGATATTTCTCTTCACTTGTGAGTTAGAAGTCTTATGTTCGATTCTCGACAAAGGCGAATTTGAACCATATTATTGCTAGCCCACCATCTTCTTAGTGTAGATAATACCGTTTATTAAAAAAGAACAATGAAATTTGAATATATAATTTTTTTTAAACTCTCATTCATAAAAATTTAGAAATAATATCTATTTACATAGAATTTAAACTTGGGAATTTGAGATCCCGAATTTCAAGTTTTTTTTTTCCACGCAGAAATTCTAAATTTTTATGTTTATGAATCTAAACAATAAAATTGATGCATGTCAATTTACTTCATACATGCCTTTTTAACTTACGGTCATCAAATTAACAGAATTAAAAAAAAAACAATGATATAAATTAATAATTGATATGTAAAAAGTAAAAAATAGTGAACACAACACTCCATAAAATAAAACAAAATGATAACAATTGGCACAAAAATAATCAAGTATCAAATCACACACCACTTCAATCAATCAACCATGAATCCACACGACACCCTTTGTACGTCGCAGGTAGCCGATGCAACGGCCAAGGGGGCCTTAGGTCATTTTAGTAAATTCCCAACCTATCAACACCTTTTCATCAATTTACCCACCAATTCCAAAATAAATCAAAAAATAAAACCCAGATCCCACCGACATGAAAAAAAAAGGAAATAAAATCTAATTACTTTCCAAAATTCCACTTTGTTTCCTTTAATTTTGGTTTAAAACATATTTAATTTTATAAATAAATTAATAATCCCTTCGGACCTTTGTCTCCCCCTCTCTCTCCTCTCTCTCTCTGTAACCAGTCGAAGCCCTCTTCTGTGAGTCTTTCCGATCTTCTCGAATCCCTAATTCTTTCGACGCATTACCCAACGAAGAGTCGAGGCCTTGAAACGGCGACCTCTTGATTCTTGTTCGCTCATTACGGCTGGTCGTCGGTCGGCGGTGACGCCTTTGTGACGTTTGCGCGGGGGATGAGAATCGGACGATGAAAGATGCCGGTACCGCGTGGCGGAGCACGCAGGGGACGAGGAGCAAAGGTGGCAGCGGCTAAGAAGCAGAAACAGGAGAAGGTTCCGAGTCCGATCGACGCCGGAGAGGCGATAGCGACGAGAACAAGGCGGAGGAGAGCGGCGGCTGCGGCGGCAGCAGCAGCTGTGCCGAGTAATCTCAATAACAAGAACGTGAGTGATAAGGTTAGAGAAGAGGAGCAGAATCGCGAGAAGTTGGTGGTGGTGGGTGATGAGAGAAACGTAGTCGTTGAGGCAGAGAAGGAGAAATTGGGAGAGAAGAAAATGGATGACTATGATAGTGGCGGCGGAGCAGCCGGCGCTGCGCCGAGCAATGACAAGGCCAATGCCGGTGAAGACGAAGGAAGCACTGCTCCAATTCCTGAGAAGGTTTGTTAGTCTTGTTTTTATATTTTAATTAATTAAAATTTTAAATTTGTAACAAAAATATTTTGTCTTTACTGAATGCTGTTGAATATGAATGCCGATGGTGGGTCATCTGCAGTTGTTGGGTGTATTTATAGTCTGAATGATGGGGGATTATGGGGGTATTGGGGTTTGCTGCTGTGCTTAAGTGAAGATTTTCGGTTTTATTTGATTTCCATTTTGTAAGTTTGAGAACAAGCAACCACCATGCTTGGTCCAACAAGTGCTGCATCTGGAATTCTGGATGGAATTCTGGTTAAAACCTGCGTAGTTGTTTCCTTTTAATATCTTCACACTACATTGTTCTGTCTTTATTGAAATTCCTATGTTTGTTTGCTGCAGGTTCAGGTTGGTGGTTCCCCTGTTTACAAAGTGGACAGAAAGCTGGGTAAGGGTGGTTTCGGACAAGTCTATGTTGGTCGACGTGTAATAAATACAAATGACAGAACTGGCCCAGGAGCTTTAGAGGTGAAGAACGTCGGTCTTTTAATCTGATTGTTGAGTGTATTTCTGTCTTTACCTTTTACCTTGCTTTTCTGCTTCTTCCTTATATACACATTCTGTTACCTCTGTATCTTAGGTGGCATTGAAATTTGAGCATAAAAATAGTAAAGGGTGTAGCTATGGACCACCAGCTGAGTGGCAAATATACAGGTGAGAATGCCTCAACCACACAGGTTTTGGTACTGTTTTTTAATTTTTAATAGTATTTCTGAATCCATCATTTACTTTGTGTTTCTTTTACAGCACTCTTGGAGGCAGCCATGGTGTGCCGCGAGTACATTTCAAGGGCCAGCAAGGCGACTATTATATCATGGTATGCGGTCTTCTTTTGGCTTACTTGTTTTGAACATTGAC
Source organism: Cydonia oblonga (assembly GCA_015708375.1). Taxonomy (NCBI): domain Eukaryota; kingdom Viridiplantae; phylum Streptophyta; class Magnoliopsida; order Rosales; family Rosaceae; genus Cydonia; species Cydonia oblonga. The sequence continues at coordinate 13,591 of JADOBS010303850.1, read as the reverse complement.
AGCCACATTATAATGTTTTGATAGTTGCATGATTTACTCGTTCAGGACTAGCTTCTTGATATTTCCTAAACCCTTCATGTTGCAGGTTATGGATATCTTGGGGCCAAGCTTGTGGGATGTTTGGAATAATAACTCTCACGCGTAAGTTTCAATTACAAAAATGACTCTTAAATTAACAAATTTCTTTAATTATTATTTTATGGTTTTCATGATTTCCAGTTTGTTAATTTAGTCATCTTTGAAATTTTAGAATGTCTGTTGAAATGGTTGCATGCATTGCCATTGAAGCAATATCAATATTGGAGAAGATGCATTCTCGAGGGTAAGAGTTTCTTTAGCAAGTTGTCATTTTTGTTCTCTCTCTCTCTCTCTCTCTCTGGTGGTTTGGTTTGGTCTGTAACATTACTGTATCCATGAAACAACTAAGAACTTTGTTATGGTTATGCAATGTATTCCTTTAGATGAAGTTTATATGTGGGAAGTATTGATGTGAAATATTAAGCCTATGATTCTCTTATCTAGTATCTTAATATCACATTTAGGTTCTTTGACCATCCAAATCCACATGGAATGGACAATTTGTTTTCTCTACATACAATTTTATTTTTTAGAAAAATTAAGAGTTAAGACATTAGGAAGGTAGTTGCATGTAAAGTTTGTCTGGACAATAAGATCAATGGAGTGTTTGGAAATTTCACAATGCACAACTTACTATTTGATAACTAAAACTTTTACAACAACAACAACAAAGCCTTTTCCCACTAAGTGGGGTCGGCTATATGAATCCTAGAACGCCATTGCGCTCGGTAGAAAATTTTTGAGGGGTAGTTGAAGTAGTTTTGTGAGAGAGTCACTGGATTTGTGGTTTAACTCTCCTACCATGTTGTTTTCAGGTATGTGCATGGGGATGTAAAGCCTGAGAATTTTCTGCTTGGTCCTCCTGGGACTCCTGATGAGAAAAAGTTGTATCTAGTTGACCTTGGACTAGGTACTTTTTGACTGCTAAGTGGTATAGTAGTCATCAATGAGTCATCATCATCATAATATAACTTGTTTTGGTCTTATCAGCAACTAGATGGCGAGAAAGTACAAGTGGTCGGCATGTAGAATATGACCAGAGGCCAGATGTTTTCAGGTACAAGCATTTTTTCCAATCTTCTTGTTTTGTTTCCCTTACTTAGTCCTTAAGTTTTGTGGTTTTACAGAGGAACAGTGCGTTACGCTAGCGTGCATGCACATTTAGGTAGAATGGGTAGTAGGAGAGATGATCTCGAGTCTCTAGCTTACACCCTTGTATTCCTTCTACGTGGTCGTCTGCCTTGGCAAGGATATCAGGTTTGTTCCTTCTTTCTTAGCTTGACTACAAATTTTTGTCGTGCTTGCATTAATTTTTTTGCATTTCATTTTATTATAAGATGTTGGTCTTTTCAGGGAGACAATAAAGGGTTTCTTGTTTGCAAGAAGAAGATGGCAACATCTCCAGAGACATTGTGTTCCTTCAATCCAAAGCCGTTTAGACAATTTGTGGAATATGTGGTGAACTTGAAGTTCGATGAAGAGCCGAATTATGCCAAATATATATCACTCTTTGATGGCGTTGTAGGTCCAAATCCTGCTATCAGGCCAATAAACACAGAGGGTGCACAGAAGGTATGCATAGTCTTCTCTCGTTTTGTTGATGATGGCTAACCCTTGAGCAGTAGTTTATTTACATAAAAGTTTTAAAGGTATGAGTAGTGCATCTAATATAAATCTCTCTTATTTGTGAAAGCTTATTAATCTGGTTGGTCATAAAAGAGGAAGATTGAGTATGGAGGAGGAAGACGATGAACAACCGAAGAAGAGGATTAGGATGGGTATGCCAGCAAATCAGTGGATTAGTGTTTATAATGCTCATAGACCAATGAAGCAAAGGTATTTCTGACTGAAGCAGTCCTATTGCTTATTTAGTGATGGTTTTGGGACTTCTCTTTGTGATAATATAACAGATTTTACCATGCGTATCTTTCTTTCTGTTTTGATAGTTATATTGCTGTCTTAATCGTTTTTGTGCCGTATTGTTTAAAGTTTTTTTCTCACATTTCTTTAGGTATCACTATAATGTGGCTGATACAAGGCTTGCTCAGCATATTGATAAAGGGACTGAGGATGGGTTATATATTAGCAGTGTGGCCTCTTATGAAAATTTGTGGGCCTTAATTATGGATGCAGGGACTAATTTTTCTTCCCAAGTTTACGAACTCTCACCATGTTCTCTTCACAAGGTACATACTTGTACATTCAATCGACCAGAATTGATTGTCTTCTCTGGCATAATGACTTACTTTTGCTAGAAGCGGTTCTTCCACTTTGTCAAATTTTTGAATGCTGGCAGTAAGTGTTTGTAGGTAGCATTTGGTTTTATATTTCAAAATGTATATTTGTTTAATCTCATGATGAATTTTTCGGGATGCGTTTAAAGGAATGGATAATGGAGCAGTGGGATAAGAACTATTACATCAGTGCGATAGCTGGAGCTACCAATGGGAGTTCACTAGTAGTAATGTCCAAGGGTTAGTCTAATAGTCTAGTTCATTTGGGGTTTTATTTTATGAACATTTTAATCTAAAAATGGCCGCTTTCTTTAATTGCTGATTTCACTTGTTTGGGTCCAGGTACAACATTTACGCAGCAGTCATACAAAGTAAGCGATACATTTCCGTACAAGTGGATTAACAAAAAGTGGAGGGAGGGTTTCCATGTTACTGCAATGGCCACTTCTGGAAGTAGATGGGCAGTTGTTATGTCTCGTGGTGCAAATTATACAGACCAGGTAATCTTGGATCTAAGAACACATTTCTCTGTGTAAGTGGAGAAGCCTAAAGGGCAAGTGAATGCGGCAGCATTGACTCTTTTTTCCTCTCCGGCCAACGTGTCCTGTTTGGATGGAACAAAATATATAACAGCACAGTATCTTGTTTTTCAGGTTGTTGAGCTAGATTTTCTTTATCCAAGCGAAGGTATTCATAGGCGGTGGGACAGTGGATATCGCATAACAGCAACTGCAGCAACGTGTGATCAGGCTGCTTTTGTTCTTAGTATCCCAAAGAGGAAGCTTCAAGACGAAACACAGGAGACGCTTCGTACTTCTGTATTTCCCAGTACGCACGTCAAGGTAATATGCAATTTCATCTAGTATTGTCAGGGTTCTGTTTCGTTCCCTTATTGATGAGATTTCAATACATGGGATTAACTCGTATCCGAATATTACAGGAGAAGTGGGCGAAGAACCTTTATCTTGCATCCATTTGTTACGGGCGAACAGTTTCATAAGCCGCCCGACTATTTGGGATCTGCATACACCGTTGCAAAATTGTTTCCGGTTGGGGCTGTGCCTCATACCGATTCTTCCAAAGAGAAAAGATTGATGAAGGAAACGAAGCAGTGCCTTTTCCATCCCCGACTGAAAGGGGGGAGCCTCGACGGCCTCTGCCGGGAAATTTTTGATGACATGAAGCCCTAATTAATTGTAATTATAGAAACTTGTAGACGAAACCTATAGTTGGTCAGTCTGTGTGAATGGTAAATTAAAAGAGCGTTTTCTTGCAAACGAAGTAACCAAATATTGTCTTATTTTTTGCTACTCTTGAAGCATTGTCAAGTCAGGAATATTCAAAGTTGCTTAAGCAGTAAGCACAATCTCAACGAACAATCTGGCTTCCACTGCCAACCATCTCATCATCTAACCACAAGGTTTTGAATATCTCGATTCTAGTGTGCACATTCATTTTTTCTTTCGTGTCTGTTTCTTTCCGTGCATTCGTTTATTTCTACTCGTTAGATTAAATAAATCAAAAGAGAATCAAAAGAAATAAACAAAGGTGTGTATAAGGAGAAAATGCTCGCGTTGAAATCATTTTGCCTATGAAAAATGAACATTACTTGAGGAGTCATTCTTCCAGAACCGTCAAAAACCAATCCAATCACCGTCTAAGTTGACTCGTTAAAAGCACATTCACACATCAATCTGTAATTTGTCTGGCGCCACATTTCAATAAAGAAAGGAGAATTTCATGTCCCTATTTCTAAAGAGCTCCGGTTGGGTTTTAGCATTTGTTGAGGTGCTTTGTGCAGGCCTGATACATAACCTCCCCAGATCAACATGTTCCTGATATTATTAGCACATGGATCCAATCAGGCACCGTTAGAGCGATAAATTGAACTTGAATACAAACATATCTGCACATAGATCCTTGGAAATTTACCTCGGAGCTATCATGGTCAAAGCGGACAAAGAAGGTACACTTGCAGGCACCGTTCATGTCATGTAGCCCCCGGTGGATGGCCACAACTTCGGCATCACAGTATACAGCTTGATGTTCTCTTTCCTGTAAATAAGGTATCAAGGCCAAACGAAAAGAGAATACTAATATCTTGGGAAAGGTATGCATTATCGAAAGTATGCCTTCTACAATATTTTGGACTCCCATGCATCATTGTAAGGCAGATTATGGGACAAATTTAAAAGAAAGAGTAAAAGATTACCTGGAAGCATAGCACTAGGTCCCCAACCTTCACCTTCGGACACTCAGAAGCTTCCAAAGGAATAGATCGCTCACGCACTGCACCTCTCACATCCACCCACTCATCTTCCTCCCTACCAAATCCGGAAAATCGCACTTTAACTTCCTGTGACATATAACAGGAATACATATTAAAATCTCTCTTCAAGCAGAGACAATATTAGCTAGTACGTCTTTAAAAAATAAATGCTTAACCAAAAATGGAACTGTGAATGTTGCAAATAAAACAAAGAGATCAAGACATATTATGATAATGGACAACTTATTGCATTATTCTCGTAATACTCTAATTACTAATTAGAAAAATAGACCTAAACTAAGAATTGCATTTTTACCCAAATGAAGCATAATGATTATACTAAAAAACGATAAGGATGAATCTTACAAGGTCTCCTGAACTGACTACTCTGTATGAGAGGAATGTAGCAACATCGTACCTGGAACGCCAAAAATAGTCAGGTATACTTGTACTTCAATTTGAATTGAAAGAAATAATAAACTACGGCTTGATTTGAAGAAATAATAAACTATGTACAAATTTTTATATTGGTGTTTATATCCTGCTTTTATTAGTTAATCCCCAAAACATCTCGAGTAAATTTATAGTACCAAAAATCCGGTATATCACAGAATAAAGGTGACTTCATACCTTAATCCAAGAAAGTAAACTGTGCAAAATCCAACAATTATAATTACTTTGGCTGATTTCCTAACAAGTAAGATAGATCATTTTTTTCTTCTAGAGCATAATCACGTTAGATAACTGTCTTCTGAACCTAAGTTTGACTGCACTGCATGAGAACTATACTCTCACATTGTGGATCTGTCCTGTAGTTTATATTTTACTTTTTCACACAGAAATTCTTCAAACATGTACATCACTTAGGGTAAGAAATCCAATTGTACTCATGACACGTAACAAATTAACAATGAACAGGTGTTTCAAATGTAACGTATAAAATCAAGTATAGCTGACTTGGAACTATCCTTGGACAGATGAATTCTTACCATGCATCATCTTTCGATGATTTTGCTTCAAATGCCAACTCTGAAAGTTCTGTGACCCATTTACCTGAGTTAAAGTTATCAAGTAAATTTTTACAAGGAATCAGAGATTGATGGAAGATTCCCCATTTAACCGCTCTGTGTGATTAAGTTTTTTAAGATAGATGTTAAGAGATAACGTCCCAATATCATAACTGAAAAATTCAACAGATATAGTGACCGAAGGAAAACAAAAGCAAGATTTTAAACATATGTTGCAGAAGACCCTGCCCGTGAAAATATCTTAGACGGTTTCCATGTATAGATGAAAACAGAAGTAATGACCTCAAAATCCTGGAAAGAGGGGCATAATATTTGCCACTACACTATATATGCAAAAAGATAATAAGACATGGAAAATTAAAGCAAGCAAAACTTTTACACAAAAAGAAAGAAACATCACAAAACAAAGGTAAAATAATATATCGTATGTAACTAATTAATGTACATCATAGCAGATGAAAAGTTGACCACAGAAATATCTCGCAATCAGAATCCAGCCAATCGCTATGCAGAGAAAGTGCAACACCTATCACTAGTAATTTGGGTAATAAAATAGCATCTATAGCACTTCAGAAACCGAATAATTATGGCTTCTGAAGACCCCTCGATTAAGTAACGTTACATACACAAGGCTGCAAAGTTGTTAAAGAAGTAAGCATGTTGATAATACTGTACCTTCAGAGATGGATCAATTAGGTCTTGGACTCCGACATTGACAAAACTCTTACCCCACCTGCCCTTCTCCGCCAAGATAGCACTGACATGCTACAATGGCTTTTGAAGGGCTTCAAGCTGATGCATTCTGATTTGCATCATTAAATTTTATTTATGTTATTTGATGCTAGCATATACGTAATTCTGAGTACATGGTAAAATTAAAATTTGCACATAATATGGAAAAAACCATTGAATAAAACAGATTATAGATCATCTTTTCTACAGCTTTATCCATACTGACAAAAAGGATAACCTTTTGGCTTCTGAGAAACTTGAGGTGCATTTCTTGAAACATTTGAATCTGAAAAATCAACCAATAACTCGACAGTACTAGGCGAGGAAGTGCTTTTGGCTTGTAGCTCTTTTTGTTTGTCCTGGAACCAACTTTGCACCTAGAACATAATAAGAACATGATAGGATTACAACATGCTGCAGTATAAACAATAAGATCAAAGCGAGGAAAAAGGAAAAACAAATGACTAACCTGTTCCCATGTTACATCAGGTTTTCCAGCACGGATTGGAGCGCAACTGAAAAGACAGAGCAAGGCAAAAAACTTAATAAAAGACTTGTACTTGGAAAACCCCTGTTCTGTGTAAGTAAGAATATTTAACTCCAGGAAACCATTCTTTTTATTTCTTTTTTGAAAAAAAATAAAACAAATGTGTCTGCCCAATTCAGGCTATAACCTATGCTATTTAACATTACAGAAATCACCTGAAACTTGTTGCAAGGTCTTGGAAAAACTCCTGAGTAAGTGATTGTTTTGCGACATGCTTAACTAAATTTTCCATTTCCATAATCTGCCAAAAGGAAAAATACAATCAATATATGATACAGAAACCATCCTTTGAACAACTGAGTACAAAAGTTACAAGTAGGATCCTCTTTGGGTCCTAAAACCATAAGAGTCATAACTGAACTTAGGAATAAATGTAGTAGGAAATTTACTAAACCGAAAACAAGATCGTATGTAATAATGTCCTAGAGTAGTGAATCCGTCCGCAACCATATTTGCTTCTCGTTTGATAGGACATATTTGAAACATGGAGAAATAATTTGACTCATCAAGTACCAAATATCATCCAATACAGAAGTTGAAAAGAAAAAAAAAACAAAAATGCAGAACTAATACATGGTGAACTCCCTACACTTCGTAAGTTACATTTTCTTTCATCCAAACGACTACATTTGTGTACGTATCTTATTATACGTGTAAAGGTAACATGGCAGATACAGAGCCTCAAACTTGACCATCAAATCCAGTAAAAAAGAAAGACCTGAAAGCTTGTTTTGTGAAACAAAACTAAATTTACCATAAAAAAAAATTAAAAAAAAAAAGGAAATGTCCAACAGCAAGCATCGCAATACATAAAACAAAAAATTATAAAAAAAAAACCCAATTTGGAAAAATCAAATTACAGAAAACCCAACAAGTAGCAGCTGAATTTAAAGCCAAAGAGTGGAATTTTTTTCAGAAACAGAGAAACCCAGATAGCTGAAAGTACCCAATTGCAGATATCACAGTAAAGGGTGAAAGATTTTTTTACCTCAGAGTGAGTGAAAACAGAGAGAGAGTTCATTGCCTCTCTTTTTCTTGTACGAAAATTGTCCATCTCTGTCGAACTGAGATTCTAATCTGGTGCAAAATGAGAGTGAGAGTGATGTCACTCACTCACTCACCTTATCCCCATCGGGTTTTACGTCCCTACTCCCAACTCGCAAGGGGAGGCGGGGAGGCATTGCTTCGATGCGAGTTCAAATCTGCAGTGCCCAAATACCCAATGCCCAGCTTGTTACAAGCATGTTATTGTAACACCTGTCCTCCACAGAACAACTACTTAATCAGAATTAAGTGAAGAACAAATTTTTTATTTAAACTTGTAGAAACTGTATATTCAATGATAATGATTTGAGATATTACAATCTATATTCATACACAAACTATATGATATCTTCCTAGTGGTTACAATGAAATGGAAAACACATTATATCCTAATAAAGGCTAATAACAACATAACAATTAAAACAATAATGTATTGTCATTGAAGGCTCTTTAATTATGGTAACTCCCGTAACCCCCTAACATTTCCTCGCAAACTTGACTCGGGAAAGGTGACAAGTTTGGAAATAAGACGTGAAAACGGGGCAACTAATAATCCTTTGGTGAAGACATCGGCAAGTTGAAATGTGGATGGAATAAATTGAACCTTGTGACTGCCAGAAGCAACTCGTTCACAAACAAAATGATAATCAATTCCAATGTGTTTTGTGCAAGCATGAAACACGAGATTAGCAGCTAAGTATGTGGTAGACAAGTTGTCACAGTTGAGTAACACGGGACGAATGAGCGGACAACGAAGTTCAGTTAAAAGATTTTGAATCCTTATAGTATCAGCGCATGCATAGGCAAGGGCTCGATATTCGGCTTCTGCATTGGAACGAGAAACTGTTGGCTGTTTCTTGGCACTTTCATGAGATGAGATTGGGTTCCAAAAATATGCAGTAGCCGGATGTGGACCGCCGTGTACCAGGACATCCTGCCCAATCGACATCGAAATAGGCAATTAAAAAGGAATAATCAGGAGACCTATAAATAGGAAGACCAAAACCAAAAGTGCCTTTGAGGTAACGTAATATCTGCTTAACAAATTCAAAATGAACATCACTGGGAGATCCCATAAACTGAGCTACATGTTGAACCGCATATGAGATATCGGGACGGGTCATGGTAAAGTATTGGAAGGCACCAACAATGTGTCGATAAAGTGTAGGATCGGTAAGTTTTGTACCATCAGTACGAGAAAGTGTACATTTCGAAGCCATGGGTGTACAAACGGGTTTACAGTCTAATAGATTGATGCGTTTGAGGAGATCAACTGTATATTTGTTCTGAGTAACATGGAGAGAATCCGTGTGATAATTAACCTTCATACCAAGAAAATAATGCAAACACCCAAAATCTTTGATATCAAATTCCACTCCTAGTGTGCGAATAAAGGTGTGAATATGAGAAGAACCACTACTGGTGAGAATAATATCATCCACATACAATAATAAAATCAAAACACAAGAATTATCCTAATAAACAAACATAGAGGTGTCAGCCCAACTTTGACAGAGACAAACTGTACAAGGAAAGACTAAAACGTTGAAACCATGCCCGTGGAGTCTACTTGAGACTGTAGATGGCCTTATGAAGTTTGCACACATGGTGAGGACAATTAGGATCAACAAATCCTGGGGGTTGTTGCATGTAAACTTCTTCAGAGAGAGCCATGCAAGAATGCATTTTGACATCGAGCTGCCGAATGGACCATTGAAAAGAAACAGCCAGACAGAGAACAGTGCAAATTGTTGTAAGCTTGACGACATGGCTGAAAGTATCAAAATACTCAATGCCAGACTATTGATGGAACCCTTTGGCAACGAGACGTGCCTTGTACCATTCAAGTGTGCCATCAGATCACCACTTAATTTTGAAAACCCATTTGTAACTAACCATATTGAAGGAATTATGGGGAAGGACCAAGGACCAGGTACCCTGTTGAATAAGTGCATTATATTTTTTGAGCATGCCCTGTTTCCATTCGAGAGATCGAGATGTTTGTGTGTAGCAAGTAGGTTCAACATTCATGTCCACTAAGGCCGCAAAAACATGAGGAATGGGATACCAAGTAGTAAAGTTGGCTTGGTATTTAGGATTGGGCTTAAAATGCCAGTCTTCGAACAAGTGATAATGGGACTGCGGGTGGTAGAGCAACAATTGAAGGACCATCGTCTGTAGAGTATTCTACAATATTGGATGATAGTATGGAACTTTGGGATGCATATAGTGGTTGTTCAGGTGGCACAGTGTGATCAGGGATAGATGGGACAGACAGGACAACTGCAGGCGTTGTCAGGTTGACTGCAAGTGCTGTCAGGTCTACTGCAAATGGCTTAGCGGAAGGACAGCTGGATGCAGATGGCGCGGCAGGAGGGGGATAGCTGGATGATGCAGTGCAAGTGGCTGATTGAGTCCGTGGGTCTTGCTGCAATTGAATAGGTCGAGTGACACGTTGCGGGACATGTGGCTGAGTAGATTGATTAGGCAAGAAGTCTACAGGAACAATGGCAAGCGGTGGAGAGGAAATTGTAGAGTCGTCTAGTAGGTGGATGTAAGCATTGATACCCACGATGTTTATCACTATAACCAACAAAAACACACTAGAAAAAACGAGGGTTGTAGTTTGTTAGACACATAATCTCCAAGATATGGATAACACAAGCACTCAAAAATTCGAAGCATTTTATAGTCTAGGGAATGACCAAATAAGGATTGGTATGGTGAGATCTGATGAAGAACAAACGTAGGAAGTCTATTAATTAAATGGATTGTCGTGCAAAAAGATTCAGCCCATAAAGTGTGAGGCATGTGAGCAGTATGTAAAATAGTATGACCCATATCAGCAATATGACAATGTTTGCGCTCAACCAATCCATTTTGTTGGGGTGTATGAGGACAAGAAAAATGATGCACTATTCCATTAGTAACACAAAAATGCTTAAATACAAGGTTGTCATATTCTTTACCCCCATCACTCTGGAATTGTTTAATAGACAAAGAGAATTGATTTTGAACATACATAACAAAAGTAGAAAAATGATCAAAGACTTCTAACTTCAGATGCATGGGAAAGATCCATGGATATCGAGTGGAATCATCAGTAACAGGACATAATAGCGATAACCAGAGATGGAAAGAACATGAGACATCCACACATCTGAATGATTTAAATCAAATGGTGCAAGGGAACGGTGTTCATGAGGCAAAAATGAAAGTTTTATTGATTTAGATAAGGCACAATGGCTACAATTTGAATGCAATAAACGAGAAGTAGAACCTAACAATGACTTAGAAACTAGTGAATCAAGCACTTTGTTGGAAGGATGACCAAGATGACGATGCCAAAGAGACAAAGACATGGCAACAGAAGAAAAAGTTGTCTTGGGCCCAGTTAGGAGTGTAGGAAAAATGGTTTAGGGTTTGTAAGTCACGAATGTGATAACCCCAAGGAAAGAAAGTAATACTAACATGCATATTCTGTGTAAGTTGAGCGACTGATAAAAGATTTGTATGAAGAAAAAGAACACGAAGAACATCAGAAAGACGAAAAACATAAGTGCCAGAAGAAAACAAAACATTACCAGACTGAGTGATGAGGAAGGTGTCACCATTACCAAGAACAACATTATCACTTGGTGTAGATGAGGCATCGAGGGCAAACAACTTAGCATCATATGTCATGTGATTTGTAGCACTGGAGTCCTAATACCAGTTAGGATTGAAACAGGAAGCAACATGCATCCCGGCAAAGGGACGAGATTGAGGACACTTGGCTTGAACATGTCCAAATTGGTGGCAATGCCAACATTGGACAGGCTGACAAGGTGGAGGAGAACCCAGAAGACCTTGAACATTGAAGGCATGTCTCTGTTGACGGTAGAAGTTCTGTAGAGGCCCATTAAAAAAACGGATGAGTGGCCTTGGGCTAGAGGGATCACGAGCACGGAAAGGGGGCTTGCCATGCTGTGGACGTGTTGTGATCATGGCAGAATGTGAGTTTGTAGGATTAAGTTGGGCTGCAACGGTTTGTTGCCCCTCAAAAGCAAGCAGTTTGGTGTGGAGGTCAGAAAATGGTAGAAGTGGTGGAAAATTCAGAAGAGTCGTTACAAGCATCTGGTAATCAGGGCCCCAGACCATAAAGTACATAAGTAACCAAGTCAAAATTGGACATAGGTTCTTGGATAACAGTGAATTCATCAACCAAACTTTTGGCCTGAGCAAGGTAGTTAGAAATAGTTTTGGAGCCTTTGGTGAGAAAGAAGAGACAAAATTTCAGTTGGGCAACATTGGCTAGTGATTGTTGTGAGAAATTTTGTTGGAGACAATCCCATATATCTTTCGAGGTGGAAAACCCAATGACTTAAGGAAGAACAGCTTCAAACCATGTGGCACGAAGAATACTAATAAGGCGTTGATCGGTTTGGAACCAAGATGTGTATTCATGATTGGGTGTAAATAGAGGAGGAGTAGTAGTTTTGTCATCACTTATAGAAGAGGGGAAAGTAGAGGGAGGACATGGATAAGATCCATCAACAAAACGCCAAAGATTTTGGCCTAGCAAGAAAGGTTTGACTTGGCTTTCCCACACAGGATAGTTGGTTTCAAAAAGTTTGACAGAGATAAGATGAGAGATATTGGGAATAAAGATAGGGAAAAAGCCAAAGAGGACGCACTACCTAAAGCCATTGCAGGAAAAAAAGGACTTTAGGCTTTGATATCATGTATAAACTGTATATTCAATGATAATGATTCGAGATATTATAACCTGTATTTATACACAAACTATATGATATCCTTCTAGTGGTTACAATGAAATGGAAAACACATTATATACTAACAAAGGCTAATAAAAACATAACAGCTAAAACAATAATGTATTGTCATTGCAGACCCTTAACTATGGTAACTCCCATAACCCCCTAACAAAACTCATATAATATCACTCTACACACAATTTACTCTTTATATACATCTTATTTTTAATTATACTATTAGTATCTTTTTAAACCCAAATTTACTACCTAAACTATACTCGTGAACTCAATTTAATATGTAATTTATCTAAATAAAAATCCCAACCAAAGTATACCCTCTTCCCCTTAGTGCAAGCAATTAGTAAGCAAGCTACCTTCCTCCAACAAGTAAGCAAGTAGGCGATTTTATGCCCTTTTTTTAAGTTGAGTTGCTCGATACGGGAACCCCGTAGTAGGCTGGACAACATCAAGCCGAGAAAGGGAAGCCTTTAGAAATCAACAGGTTGGGAAAGAACGCTTTGCATTTTCTTATCATCTTCTCGCCCTAGGAGTAAGAGTAGCACAAAAAGAGGGATTAGCATTATTGACCTAATGATAAACCACTAACACCTTCCTCGTTCGGGCTCTGCGCATAGGGAAAACGCTCTAGCCAAGGGAAATCGGCCACTAGTTACAAAGTTCCAATAAGGTATCGAGAGGGTTATCATAGTCAGGTGCAAAGCAATTACCCCTATTTGTAAAGTACCCATCTTCCTATTAGGGGGTTGAGGCTCTTCTTCCAAACAAGTCCATTGTCTTTATTTTCAATTCTTCATGATTTATTATAATTAGAAATAGAAATCGAAATTGATGAAAAAAATAGTGTATCAAAACCTCTTCATACAATATACTTAAACAATGGT
>JADOBS010303849.1:0-28526 GCA_015708375.1 Cydonia oblonga | reverse complement strand
TTTTTAGTTTAAAATCGGTGTACTAAAAAAAAAAAAAAAAAAAAGGCAAAAGAGTATTCTGCGTCCGTTTCTTTTTTATATGGAAAAGCAAAACAAAACGGTCGGTGGAAAACGAGTCCACATTTGCATGGTCTTCCACACGCAACAAAACCAATCAATTTAAGCCACGTCAATACCTTTCCAATTCACCAGTGACGATATCAACGTGAGAGGGCACGTGACTATTGACGTGGAGACCACCGATTGACCTCGAAACACGTGCATGCACAGGGCTCAACAGCTTATGTAACAGTAACACCCAACGATGGAGACTGCGGCAGTTTGATACCAGAAAATGGCGAGCCCACCATTTTCTTCCACTCTCCCACTCCATTAAAACACCTTCCCACCAACTTCATTAAAATCCCAGTTCCCAGAGAGTTTCAGAGAACAAAAAACCACCATTTTTTTGTGGCAAAAAAACCAAACAAAATGCCTGCAGCTTGTGAAGATGTGGAAAACAGGCGAGCGAAAAACAGAGCAAGACAGCAGAGCTACTCGTCGTCCTCGTACGGGGTCGATGATTCGGAAGCCCAGTGGACTTCTTGGTTGGTGCCAATGATTTTTGTCGCCAATATTGGAGTGTTTCTGTTGGTCATGTACATCAATAACTGTCCCAAGAACAATTCTGCGGCCGCTGAGGGGAAGTGCACGGCGATGTTTCTCGGGAGGTTGTCGTTTCAGCCTCTGAAGGAGAACCCTCTATTCGGCCCTTCTTCCTCCACGTAATTTTACTTTCTCTGGTTTTCTAATTCAGTAAATTCTTACCCACTTTTCCAATTTTCTATTTTTTGTCTGTGGGTGTTTCTGTTTTGGTGGTTGAAATTCTGGTATTTGCTCTATTGAATCCACTTGAATTTTGGTGATCAAATTTTGAATTTTTGGTGGCAATAAATTAGCTGGATTGGAAGAACAGCTTGTCAGCTTGAGAAACATTTTTTAATTGATTTTTGGTGTAAATTGGGATCGTTACGTAGAGAGTTGCTATTAACACTCGAGAAATGTCCTGTGCTCTTGGAAGTACAATATGTTTTTATAAGATCGGAGTTTGGGACAACCTCTTTGGAGTGACAATAACAACTTCATCGGACTTTGAAAAACTCCGATTTCTGAATTTAAGAAGCGGGAGGCCGGCAAATTTCTCTATTTAGATTCAATGTTGAGAATCCCCTACAGTATGCAAAATTCTTCAAGGGTTGTCGCAAGTTTTAGCAAATTGTATATAAGGTCAAGGTTCTTTTTATTATTTTGGTCTCAAATTAGTAGCCATTGGATGCTCAACCTAGAGCTTGTGAAAGCCAACGGATACAAGATTTCAAGCATAAAAAAAATGTCAGTTTCTTACAACATGCATATTAATACTAATGTTGTCAGAAGTTTTTGGATCTTCCAATAGAATTGAGATGCTCTGTGGACCTCTTATCCTGTGTCAATGGATTCGGAGATCCGGAGCACTTATTTTAAATAATGCGGTCTTCATGAGTCTATTCTACTAACCATCCCACACAAACTAAGAGTCCTAGTCTCTCTCTCTCTCTTTTCAGTGGCCCGAATCTCTAGGTTGTTTGGCTCCAGACTCCTTCCAATGGAGTTACTGACTAAGTTGCACATATTTCTAGAGCTTATTAGGTCTGTCTTGAATTTAATTTCATGGAACCAATTTACCTTATTATATGTCTAATACATGATCTGTCTTACTTTTAAATGAAGATTAGAGAAGTTAGGGGCTTTGGAGTGGACCAAAGTTGTGCACAAGCATCAGGGATGGAGGCTGGTCACTTGCATTTGGTTGCATGCTGGCATAATCCACCTGGTTGCTAACATGCTCAGCCTTGTCTTCATCGGAATCCGCCTTGAGCAGCAATTCGGATTTGGTATGGCTCGTTTGGGAGTGTTTCTGTGTGGGTGAATTACTCGCCTTATCAATTACTTTATCTTACATAATCTTAATTTGGCAGTAAGAGTTGGAATTGTATATCTGCTGTCTGGATTTGGAGGGAGCATACTTTCCTCGCTTTTTATTCGAAGGAACATCTCCGTTGGTGCCTCTGGTGCTCTTTTCGGGCTTCTCGGAGCAATGCTTTCAGAACTAATTACAAATTGGACCATCTACACCAACAAGGTTTATATGGCCTTGATATTAAATAAGAACGGAAATTGTTACTAGCACTTCAAAATAGTCTTGACGTTTAACTTTCATGTTCGCTAATTTACTGTGTTTCACTTTTGCTTCCGCAGGTTGCAGCCTTTGTTACACTTTTAATCATCGTTGTCATAAACCTTGCCGTTGGAATTTTACCGCACGTAGATAACTTTGCTCACATTGGCGGCTTTCTTACGGGTTTCCTCATCGGCTTTATCTTGATGCCCCGCCCT
Source organism: Cydonia oblonga (assembly GCA_015708375.1). Taxonomy (NCBI): domain Eukaryota; kingdom Viridiplantae; phylum Streptophyta; class Magnoliopsida; order Rosales; family Rosaceae; genus Cydonia; species Cydonia oblonga. Next base: position 26,111 of record JADOBS010303849.1, on the reverse strand, counting down.
CGCTTTGGGTGGTTGGAGAACCCGAATCTTCCTGCCGGAGTCAATGTCGTCAAGTCCAAGTACAAGGGATACCAATATGTGCTATGGATACTCTCTCTCGTTCTGCTCGTCGTCGGATTCACATTTGCTTTGTTGATGCTACACCGCGGAGAGAACGGAAATGACCGTTGCCATTGGTGTCACTACCTCAGCTGTGTTCCCACGTCTATATGGCATTGTGAAGAAAACTAACACCGTTACGTAAATTTTAGTTGTTGTTGTTTTTTTTTTTTTCTTTGAAGGGGAATTAAGTACAGTATTCATTAATACTAGTTGAAAACGTAAAGAACTGAATAAGGGTACAGAACATGGGTCTCAATAAAAACCTTGATGTGAAAAATTTTGGTTGTTTTAGAAAGTTAAAAACTGATTTTCTACATACAATGTATTTGTTGTGGATTTGGACATTTAATTTTTTCTTTCTTTCTTTTCATATGGTCCTGTTTGTAATTGCAATTTGTCTTCATTAAGTTGTTCTGAATTAATATTTCTAAATGTTAGTATAACAATCACATAGCTCTGTTTTGGTTTGAATTTTGAATACCTAGAAATTGAGACAGTTTGGACGGAGAATGACTCAGGCTAAAACGGAGCTATGTGATATTGCATGTAACAGTTATGGATGCCAATGATCTTTAGAGTGTTGTACACATGTCAAATTTTCACTACGGAGATCCGGAGAAATTCTAATACCAAATATAGAGGAGCAAAAAATTTGCAGTTAAAAAAAAAATTGTTCTGAAAAAATGTCAAAAATATATTGAAATGGCTTCGCCCGGGTTCGAACCGGAGACCTTCAGTGTGTTAGACTGACGTGATAACCAACTACACCACGAAACCATGTTATCAATAATCCTCTAACATTCTATTTTTACCTAATCCCGGTTTCATTGTTTGACTTTATTTTTTTGGTCAACAGTTGTATGGCTCATTCAAAATTCATGAAGATCCACAAGTTCTTTATTTTACACCAACCCAACGCTCACAGCAATATAAAAACACACATGATGCTTTTGGCTACTTCAAAACTAGTGGAGTGAGGTGTAGGTTGATGGAATTGTACAAAATGGGAGGCCAAAAATTGATGATGATTTGGGCGAGCCTTCAATGGCATTGAAGTCTAGCACCGAAGAATGCACCTCCATGACGTCACTGGTTGCCATGTGCTACACGTTCATCACCTACGGGATGCCGACCCGTTTTTGGGGTCTCGGTGCTACAATGCCATGGCCAGTCTCAACGTTATTGCTGACACCATTGAAAATCGGAGATTTGCATGTAGATGCTTGATGGCCCTCATCGCCACTTACAAACCAAATGTGCCTATGTCATCTCCACTTTGCCTGACTTTTGTCAAGTCTCTTGGGTTTCAACATTCATCTTAATACTGATTAATTGCAACTTGTACGTGTTTCCTACCCAATTGTCAAGAAGAAATTCTTTGCAACCGAGATGTTATTATGACGGTATCTCAAGTTAGTCAAAGTACTTCTATCCCTAGCTAAGTAATTTGGTTGAGATGCCGCTGCCATGATATACGGCGTGTGCAAGTTTCTCTCCAAATTGTCGTTTATGGTTTTGGTTTGCGATGGATGCCTAATGATGTATACATGATGGTGCAGCATACTATGAATCACAAATTTGCACGAGTAGGTTTTGAAAACTATATAAATGGCAGACCAAAATAAAGAGTCGGGATTCAACTGCAGAGGAGGGAGCTAGGTTCGATTTTTAGGGTGTCAAAGGAACACTTCTCCGTCATGGGGATATATCTTCACTCTCTCTACCTATCACGTGATGAGTGACAGAGTGAGATGAGGAAAGCGGGATATATCCCCAATGTAAGTTATTCTTTGGTGCAAGACAACCAAAATTGGCATGAGAAAACAAAAAGTTAATTATTCTAAAGGCTCAAGTGGTCTTACAAGCAATACTAGATTAAAAGTTTGATATGTATACAAGCACACAATCATAATTACATCGTAATGGAGTTTGAATCCGTGAAGGTACAGTCGCAGTTTCGGAAACTATGTTCATCTTTTGACATCCATAGTGCCAAAGTTTGATGGTAAGAACAGTGTTTGTACATCTAAGGTCAAGTAATTAAACTCGCAAGCATCGCTACCATACAGAAATATGGAAAAAGAAGACACGCAACATCACCGTGGATTGGAGCTTCCAACTCTATTCAGGCGGCTAGGGCTGAAAAAGGCTCTATTTCGGATGTCACCATCCTCAGCAAAACTCGTATCTGAATAAGTTCCTGCATCCCAAAACTCCGGAACAGACTTCTTGGTCAAACCATATTTATCAAACTCAAGCCTTTGCCTAGGGGTACTTTGTGACCTGACCTTTGCTCGGAATGATTCCGTGTTAGCCATGTAGTTAGGGTAACCGGCATACCCATTAAAGAAACCCCAAGAGCACTCACTCCTTGCCGGCGTGAAGGGATGACCTCTTCTACCACTGCTTCCAGGTCTAGAGGAGGCAGAAAATGCTTGTGGGCTGTTCTCGGTGGTCCTAAAAGCTGCTTCATCCGTTGCCAAGGGATATTTCAGAGATCGCAGTGAAACAACATCGATAGGAGCTTGATTTGGATTGAAGTTTGATCCTTTTGTCGAGCGTTTTGATGGAGAGTCATATGTCATAGAGCTTGGGTTGTAATGATCTGAAGACAGAACGCGATGTGCTGTTTGAAAGGTTTGGGGTCTACGCTGGGAGCCCAAGTGAGACTTCCAAGTATCCACTTCAAGAATTTTGTCAACCTTCACATCATCTGAATGCTCATATCTCAGTGAACCATCTCGGCGGTTGTCCCATGCACTTTCTTCCGTCCACTGGTCTAACCAACCTGACGACAGCCGTCTTCTGTCTAGATTTATGGCATCCCTTACATTTGAATTTGAACCACATCTCTAAAAATAATGGCGTGCAGTAATTTGATTAAAATCCAAGTTTCATTTAAAGTTAACAAATGAAATCGAGATAAGAATCGAAGAAAGAAAGTTCAACAATGTCTCAAGATTGAATATCATTCAGAGGGGTTGGATTTGATAGAAGGGAATCCCAAAATTACATGCAAAACATCATGTAAGGTAGGAGCCCCGAATCAAATTCTACACAGCGATTGAAGTAAATACCTGCAGTATCGAGGGCCTGTCAAATTTGCTGCTATATACGCGGTGCTGGTATCCATTTTTGTCAGGGCTTTCTGGCAGCTGCAAGTAAACATCAAAGAAAATGAATACCAATTACGTCGCATTAAGCAAAGTTGGACTCGACATGTGGTAATCAAATTTGTCCTTGGGATTAATCAATAAAACACTAAGCGCGGATTCATGATACGAGTATAAAATCTGAATCAAATTAAACTTGACAAAAAGAATCAATAAATGGAATGTGGTAAAAGGAGAAGTCGAGTCTGCTTACGGGGTGATACGATAGGGAGGATTTGCTGCTAGAATGTAGTGATTCAGACATGAGCGATCGAGTTGCACGCGCTCGGGCTTGGACTCGGACCAGTGTCTGCATACGCCTCAGCATGTCTGCCGATTGCTTTCTCACAATGTGGCCTCTCACCAAAGCTTGAAGCTTCACTAGTGATTTGAGTGCTCTTAGGGCCCTTCTTGCCTTTTCACAGTTCCACAAAGTTTCGGACAATCAGACCATCGATATTGCAGCGTACTACTAATTAACAAAATACAGTACAAATCGAACGTATGAAACAATTTCTTAAGTTCTTAACCGTGGCGTTATTTCCATTTGAAAGTTTGGTAGGACACACTGACAACTCAACTCTAGCATACAACTTTTAGAAAGGGAGAGGCTTGTGGATGAAATCATGATCTCACTCACAAAGGTTCCCTAGTCCCTACCAAACAATCAAACAAAAGAAAGAACAAGAATATTAAAAAAAAATCTCAATCATCTGCGTAATATAAAGACACATACCACGGGCATGTTTGAGATTGATTCTAAAAAGTATAAAAACGTTTTAGACTACACTTGACATAAGAACTTAAGATTGCTTTCAGGTCCAATAGTTCTTACAAGTGCTTATTGGCAGAAGTGATTTCTAAATAAACCGTCCAAAATGGGCTCTAAAAAGCATCCTATTGCAATTTCATCAAGTTAACCTACGCTACTTACTCTATTAATCAATCAAAGGTTTAAGTTAAACAAATCCCAACTTGATCAAATTCCCACTAGTCAATTTGAATTTGAACGCAAGTGGAAAAAGGAAAGTATGGGAGCAGTTTTTCACTTTTTCTCCAAGTGAAAGCCATCATCATACCACCAGAAAGGGAAGAATATAGCCATCATATCACCAGAAAGGGTACAATGGGCCCACCAGCCTAGCTGGAAGACCGTACCATGGTTAAATTTCCACAAAATGACAGTTTTGTCCTTCCGCATGCAATGTGGCATTGTTAACAGGCTAACAGCAGAGCAGAATTAGGAAAAATGATCCCCGCCGGATCCTTTTCTTAGGATCCTAGCGAGATTTCTTTCATTTATTGTACATCATACGGTCATAAATTATTTTAAAATTTAAAATTAAATATGAATAGTACTTAATAAAAACTAATCGTATGATATACGATGAATGAGTAAGATCACAAGATTACTAGGATCTAGGAAAATAATCTGATGAGGATCCTTCTCCCAGAATTAGGGCTCGCTCCCAAGGGGATATATTTTAAGGAGGCTGGAATAGTATGTCATGAGTCATTACACAAGTAGATGAAGTTTTTTTTTTTTAAAAGTATCTCGCTACTTGTATAATAATATATAACGTATGTACTCGTGTTTCGAGCATATTAAAAAAATTCTTGTTTGGAATTACCTTTAAAATAATTTAAATATCTTTCGATGAATATATTTTTGCAACGAATCTTTATAAAAAAAACAAATGGATTTTAAGAAAAAACACTTCAAATGATTTTGAAGTTTAAAAACATTTTCTTAAAAATCACTCTAATTTTTTTAAATGTACTTTCAAACGATGGTTCTAAGTTCTAACTCTCTAATCAGCTGCGCCCACGTCATCTTGGACATTCTAAATACATGTGGAAAGACGATAGTAACCCTGGTGTGACAAATAAAGAAGAATTACTCCGGAAAATGGTAAGTACGGCGTACATTTGGGAAATGTACAGTAAACAATTCTGTGGATACCACAGAGCATCACTGCTTGAACACTCCGACAGCGACCCAGCGAGTTGACACGTCAACTGCAGCAGTGTCGGCGGAAATACAAATTTGTATATTTTTTTTTTGTGAAAATCTATGTTATGAAGCTTCAAACTTCGAAATTGGCTTGTAAAAGAGGAAGGGAAGATCCTTGGAAAAATGAAAAATTGCCATTTCCAAAGGTAATTTCAGCTATGGACAGGGGTAGAAACGGAAAAGGACTAAAATAGGCGGAGTCACTAACCAGATATCGCCGGAAAGTCGACTGTATCTTCATCGCGGCGAGATGGCGGCGGACGGCTGAAGGCGCCTCCACGGGAAGGCTGACTTGCGAGGAGGTCCCTGGTGGAGCACCATTAGTGAGGCGGACGACCTCAGCCGCCGCATGAGCCGCCGCGAGGGCAGCCTCAGCGACGGCGGCCGTAGCGGCTGCTACGGCTATGGCATGCTTGTTGGCGTCCAGGCCCGCCCATTCCTGAGCAGCAGGTGATGACGTGGAGGCGCCGGGCTTGTGCTTGTTAGACCCAGAAGTAGTAGTCTTTTGACTCTTTTCCTTGTTGGTGTGCTTGTTCGTCGGAGACGGGTTGTTTTTGGGCCGTTTGGGGCCGAAGAGTCGCCGGAAAAATCCCATTTCTCATTGCAGTGGGAAGAAGAAGCACATGGGACGAGGGAGTTGGGGAATTTGTGGGGGTTGCGTGAGGGAGAAGCCAAAAGCAGAAATAAGGAGTTTTGGAGTGACAAGGGAGTGAGTGATAGAGATGAAAGCAAAGATTGTGGACCAGTATTTGGAGTTTTGGAGAATTTTAAGAGTGCGTGAGGTGGGCAAGGATGAGCTTTGTCGCACAGTTAGGTGGGCCCGACGCATTTAAAATGCAAATACAAACTTTTGGAGTGTTTACAATTTGCATGTTGGGCTTTCCTCCTGGGGTTTACCTACATCCGTAGTTGGGCTACAATATGCCCATTGATCCATTTGTTAAATGTTGAGCAAATTTCAACTCTGCCATCTAACGGCAAGATGAGTTTTTAACAACGGAATTTCTGCCGTGCTTCGGAGTTTTTTTAAATGAGTTTTAACGAAATATTTTCGGTACTATTTATTTTAATGAAAAAATATATTTTTACTTTAAAAAGTTATTCTTAGTACTATTATTTTACAACATATTTTTGTCATTTTGATTAAAACTCAAAGTTTTCAAGCTATTTTCATTAGTTTTTCTTTTTTTAATCATTATATCTTTAGTTAAAAATATAAAAATTAATATTTCATGGTTAAAAGGTCCAAAATATTGGTTTGAGAGAATCGAGTGATATCATGGGGACGGGAGAAAAGGCAATACTAGTGCGCTCTTTGAGTGTCATCCAATAATATGACACCACTTGATCACTTGCTTGACATGTAGATTTATTTTATTTTATTTTTTTAAAGAGGGGACTGACTAATGGCTGAGCTATGATAGTCTATCATTCTGGAGTCAAGATGATTTATAGAAGTATTTCAGCTATATTTTCATCATTATCGTGTGATTCATCAGTACTAGAAATCGAACACAGAACGAACCATGTGGAAGGACCATCCCCTGGTGATTGCTTTACAAGTAGACCTTAACTGACAAACATATCGACAATTATGTAGTTGAATTATGGTTAATCAATACAACGATAGTCAATATACTCGTGGATATTTGATTGTCAGACTAACCAGCTCTCAAGGTAGTCTGCCCCAAGTGTTCTCTTCTGAAAACTTGAAGATTTTAGTTGGGGAATTACGTTTTGCAGTTGCCTTGGTTTGGAAAGGGAAAAACAAAAGACAGAAAAAAAAAATGAAAGGATAAATGGAGAAATGATCATATGAAAAGTGCCCCTTCAAAATTATATTTAGAAACCAAAAATAGGCATTTCTGACATTCGAGACTCCACACTATACAACATACTTAGTTTAACAGAGGAGCGTCAGAAGGGAAAGGGTTTCTTGTCGGATTCTATTTCTGGGGATTCTAAGGATCCTACAATCGTGATCGTTTATCGTACATTATGCAGTCAGTTTTCATTAGGTACTATTTATATTTAATTTTAAATTGTAAATTTTAAAATAATTTCTGATTTCACGATATACGATGAATGATCACGACCACAAAATCCCTACGATCTCTAGGAAAAGAATCCGGCAAGATCCTTTCCCCGTCTGAAGTGCTTTTTCTGCCATAAAAATAAATAAATAAAAAACCAAAGGACGATGGAGTTTGGACATCGAGATCCATAGCCTACAGAAAACCTCCAAAAAAAACATGAACATTTGAGTGCCAACAAGATCTTAGGGCGAAGGCAGGATTTTTTTTTTTGGGTGGACTTGCTAAAATTAGTATCATAAAATTATATTTGCTTATATAAAATTATATAATCAATATAAACGAACGCAGAATATAATCTATTTTCAAAATCATAACCATAACCGATAAATTTAAGGACCATATAAATAGTGAACCTACTAATTAAACCAAGAATAAGTAAATAAAGAGATTAAGAGCATACCAAAGGTGTCATTCATTAGAAAATTGCAAAGGAAAGTAAGGAAATGCGGAGATAGGGATCTAATCGTGGATTTAAAAAAAAAAAAAGTTCTTTTCTTGAGTAAGAAGCAAAGAGGCTAAATCGCATATGATAAATGATTTTTTTCTTTTACGAATAGGATAAAGGAGGATGAGAGATAGAACTAATTTATAAATTTTAGCATAAAACGTATTATTTATTACCTATCCTTTGCTATATATACATTAAATAATGACTTGTACTGAATAGTGCTATTCACACAAAAGAATAGTTTTATTCACACACTCATTTTTACCTCCAACACACCCTTATTAATTTTTTCCATTGATCATCTTCAATTCATTCGATCCGACAGCCAAAAATTGAAAAGGATGTGTGAGAAATAAAAATGAATGTATAGATAATACGACCTTTACATAAAACCTCCTTGAGCTACAGTCCACCTTAACTTTGTGGGTGGCTCCGCCATCATCTACATGCAGTAGTTGAGAATGTCCACGTGAATCGTGTTCGTTCGAAAAGAACATGTTAGGATCGGTTTGTTGGTTTATCACCAGGTTTAGCTTGTTCGTGCATGCACTGAACCACCCGGTTCGTTTCAAGGTTGTACAAACCGTGTAATGAACATCGAAGGATCCAAACTGGCTAACAAGACATGAACATAAAAGCTTGAGCATACAATGGCGGACTTTTGTCGGGATGCATCTATATTCTGAATTCTTAGTGTACTAGAGTACTTGCCATTTGCAGTCAGTGCTACTTGAAGTGAAAGCTTGAGCATCCTCAGGCTTTAATGAGATGATATAAAAGGGCGACACCGAGCCAACAAGGCTCCTCGCATTGTGAGGATCAGAGAAATGTTTATTGTACGCAGTCCTACCCTTACTTTGTAAATAGGCTATTTCTACGACTCGAAGACCTTTTGGTAACAAAGAAGCGATATTTCCGTTGCGCAAAGGCTCGTCCTCAATGTCAAGATGATATACTCATATAAGTAGACCTATTGTCATATGTTCTCGATAAGGTCATATATTGTTGTCTTTATTATCCGAGTAGAATTCAAAAACTTCTTGTTCCTCAAAGTTGAAACATTTTCCCCATTTTATTCAACAACATTAAGTTCTCTCTCTGATCCCCGTATCATCACAGATCAGAGCCTACATTCAAGGGAAGAAAAAAAGGAAAAAAGACAACATAAGCAAAATGATGAAACTTCAACATTATTCCCTTGGCAGCATCGTAGTAGCGCATCAGTTGGTGTCTGCAAAGGGGATTTAAGTATAAAACGATATTAATTAATCCTACAAATTGTAATTAATGTACGATGATCAATTAAACAAATACTTTTAGTTGACTAACCACAAGTGAGGGGGGAGAGATTGCACTGGGCGGGGAGGCGAGCGGCGACCCTGACAGCGTTGCAAATGCATTCCGGATGGACGGCTTGGAGCGCGCTACAACAATCAGAGCTCGGGTTGGTGTTGGTAGAGCCAGGCACCACAAAAGGTGCACACACATTTAGGCTGCTCAGCTCGGCCGAGCAACTGCTGCCCTGAGCATCAGCCGTCTGAGTATGCACTGAGAGGCTCAGGGCAATCAACAACACAAGGATTGTAGCAGCTTGGAAGCAGCTGAAAGAGTTGATAAGATACTTGAAGGATGCCATGATTACCACTCCACCGTTTGTGTTATAAGGTAATTAATACTAATTGTATGGATTAAGATTTCTGATTAACCATGGATTATCTTGTAGGATAATCAAGTCCATTTATAGGTGGCAATTGGGCAAGGAAGAGGTGCCTTCATGTATGAATCACCTAATTACTGCTGGTTAGATGAACAATTTCGTGTAGGGGAAAATCATGTAGGTCTCATGACCCAGTTAAATTTTGTTATTTTTTAAGATACAAATGCGTTTTAAGTATGAAATTCACATCTACATCATCTCGAATGATCACGCTCCCCTCTGGCCTCAGAATTCTGTCCATCTCCAGCAAAATGTCATCTGCATTGCATCTGCAACTCGAATGTGACACACATTGGTACCTATTACTAATTGTCACACACAAATAACTAATGCACGTAAAGCTTAGCAAATGTTTTTTAAAATTTGAAGTATATTATGAGTTTCAGGTTTACCTATCCTGATACAGGCTAAACACTGAATCAGCATGAATGAAGTCATAAGTTCTTGGATATGTAGACATTGCTTCACACCTGCAATATTAATACAACTCCGAGCGTGTTAGCCGGCCTTGAAATTTTTTTATGTCTTAAAAAAATGTATGAAAAAATGTTACTGGATTTACCAATTCTGATATGTTCCAATCAGTCCTCGTTCGTAGATGACTCCAAGTGTGTTAGCCTTAACTTCCACCGGAACAGCATTCATGACCCAGACAGGTAGATCAACTAGGGCAGCAGCGAATCCACCCAGTTGTGCATTCATGTCCAAAATGTTTCTATACCTTCCGGGGTTTCCGAGCTAATTATTCACCGAACTGACACACTCCGCCCCGAAGGAAGACGTGTTGGCCGTCACGTGAGAGTGACGTAACCATGTACACAGTGTGGAAGCTGAGAAGATATATAGAAATACGAATAAATAAAAACCGAACCACTAGCAATCCTAGCTAAGAAAGGATGCTAGTGTGAGTCTAAGTGTATAAATACACATTCAGAACAATAAGAATATCTAGTTGCAGTCAAGAAGGACAATTACTAAGATAACACCCGAAGGTGAATCCTACTTTTGTGAATTCTGTCAGAACACCGTTGGATTCCTCTTGGCCACCAAAGCTCTGCTACTTAGAACCTTTGAAAAGATAAAAGGTTTTGAAAAGATTTGTTTTTACCCACTCACGCGTTTTGTTTATAATATGAAACCCTCTTCTTCCACAGCTCCGAATCTTGCTTAAAACCGTCAGCCGGCACACCTTCCACAGTTCCCTTGCTAATCCTTGGCGGGATTGGATTGAGCCTATGTGGCCAGTTTGCCAATTTTCCTCCTGCAACTTCTTCATTATCTGAAACTTCTGGCAATAGTCTCCAACTTTGTGTACCTGCAACATTTTGTACAAGAAAAAGAAGTAGATGAGTTTAAGTAAACAGTTCAGTTATGTTTTTCTTTCTAACCAAATCAACGAAATTCATTAAAAACGTGTGCACGACACTAATCTCAATAAGACGTAACATTTATGACTTTAAAAGACAAAACTAAAGCGAACACATACCAAGCTGTATCAGGATCATTGGCGGGGCAGAAATTGCGAGCCTTGCCGAGCTTACGGTTGTTTTCGCAACTCAAACGGTTGGTTGGTTGGTTTTTGCCATATGGCAATGTCGTCCTTTTCCACCAACTTTTTCCAGCAAAGGCTCTTGGCTACATCCTCTATGGAAGTCTTCTCCTCATTCAAATCCTCTTTGGTTCTTTCCCAACCCTTCCAATATTTTGCCCAGCGGATCGGCGGGCCCGATAGAATCCAGTACCCGCCCGGTCGCAGAACTCTGTCCACCTCCGTTAAGTAAACCCCGTCTGTACCAATTCAAAATGTGCAAAATTACGCAAATATGTAACAACTAATTCACGCGTTATGATACAAGCGGATGACAAATGTGAATTTTGGAGTTGATATGAAGTTTACCGTGTTGGCCCCAAGGAATGAGGCAGCGAGAGCAATGGGCCATGTCAAAGGCTCTAGAAGGGTAAGGAAGTCTTTTCGATGCAATGACTCCGATGAGGGCGGGCACTCCTCGCTCCAGAGCAAATTGGACTTGCGACACGTGCGTGTCCCTTGGCGCGAACGACATGGTGAGGATGTCGCGAGACAACAGGTACTCTCCCCAACTTGCAACCTGCGTTGCATGCACGTAAATGAAATAATAAAATGAAAACTAATGAAAATGATTTAAAATTTTTTAATTTTAACGATAATGATAAAATAAAGGATACAATGAATAGTATTAAGATTGATTTTTTAATGTAAAAATATGATTTTTTTTTATTAAAGTAAACAATACCGTAAATTTATCGTTAAAATTTCCCATAATAAATTAACATCATATGAATACCACGTGGAATGTGACCAAGTCAACGACGTTGACTTTGTTAAAAATTAAAAAATAATTTTCAATGTGCAGAATGAGAAATAAGGTGTTAAAAATTGTTTCTCGAAAAAATTTGTGGTATGAGATAAACTTCGAAATAAGGTGAAAAAATTACTTATCGAAAAATATTATATCATATGATCAACTTGATGTCATGATTTGATGTTACGATTAGACTATGTAAAACATATATCGCACCATGACATTTGAAATACGAATATGTTTATTTCTCTTAAAAATTGAATTGTCGTAAATTACAAATCATCAGCATGGTAATTTCAAATTTGGTGTAATTATTTTCCAAATCGAAATGTTTTATTTCGGATAGAGGAATCAATAATTTAGATGGTTGACCAAAATATACATAGTTAACAATGTATTGTAAAATATTTGCACTTGATATTTGACTAAATTGTGCGAGATTTCTTTCTCAAGTTTCGGGGTTAATTCGTAAATTTAAAAAGCAAAAAATTAAGAGGGAAAGAATGTCTTGTCACATCCTAATTCGGGACGGATCACTTTCCGGACTTGCTTCACCACCATAGCATGATATTGTCTGCTTTAAGCCCCGACCACGTCCTCACGGTTTTATTTCTAGGAACTCACACGAGAACTTCCCCGTGGGTCACCCATCATGGGATTGGTCTCGTGCGCTACTCGCTTAACTTCGGAGTTCCAACGGAACCCGAAACCAGTGAGCTCCCAAAAGGCCTCGTGCTAGGTAGGAATGATAATATACATTTAAGGATCACTCCCCTGGGCGATGTGGGATGTTACAATCCACCCCCCTTAGGGGCCCGACGTCCTCGTTGGCACACTTCCGGCCAGGGATTGGCTCTGATACCAATTGTCACATCTTGGCCCGAGACGGATCATTTCCTAGTCCCGCTCTACCACCGTAGAATGATATTGTCCGCTTTGGGCCCCGACCACGCCCTCACGTTTTGTTTCTGGGAACTCACACGAGAACTTCCCAGTGGATTACCCATCATGGGATTGCTCTCGCAGGCTACTCGCTTAACTTCGGAGTTCCAACGGAACCTAAAGCCAGTGAGCTTCCAAAAGGCCTCGTGCTAGGTGGGGATGGGAATATACATTTAAGGATCACTCCCCTGGGCGATGTGGGATGTCACATGTCTTATTTTGGGAAATTAAATTGCCCCTCCCCTTCCTATTTAGTTGTAATCATCAACCACCACAAATCCACCAAAATACTACTCTTACCACCTATTTGTATAATTTCTCTAATAGAGGTAAGATCCATATACGTTGGCAAACTCTACTTCTATTAAAGAGATGATACAAAGGATGGTAAAAATAGATGATAAATCCACGTCTAAGTTCATATTATATCCAAATCCACGCCTAAGTTCATATTATATTGAAATTGTCCAAATTCACACGCCCTCACCAATTTTCTTCTAAGAAATAACTATTCAATAATTTGAATTAAAAATGAATTATTTGCCCAAGTGTATATTAATTTAGACTAAACCAGTAATAACTTAGTGCACGATGAGTACTAAAAACTAATTATGTTAATGAAGGATAAAAGTTATTGATGAAAACTAATTTAGTGCACGATGTATACTTATATATGAAAAGTTACATCTCTTTAACAAGAAGTAATTGGGTTCCATATAAACCCTTGAAACCATTATCATTATATATAGAAAATTAGAGTTAATTTTACTCTTGAGAAATAGGGTTCCCTACTTTGTTTCTCTCATTCTTCGTTTGTCTTCTAAGTCGTGTTTTGAGAGTACGGAATATATAAAATTCGCCAGAGTAGGGGCGAAATTCTATCTTTAGGACATTGCATTTATACAAGCCTCAATCTCCAAGTTTGTTAGTTTTTTCTAACTTTATCTCTAATTGTTTATATTAATCTTATACATAATTTATGTTGTGAATTTCTATATGATTATTATTATTAGAATTTTTACGTTATTTTCATATTTTCTAATATTGCTCCAACATGTTCTCCCGTCCACTGTATCTTTAGTCATGTTCTAGTCCAAAAAATGTTGCTGCATTTTTCTTTTCCTATTGTGGCTGTTGGCTACTTCAATTTTAATGAGAAATGATATTCTCTTTTTTTTCCTTAATGAAATATGGTTATTCAATTTATGGAGAATCAACCAAAACGAGAAACGTAAAAATTTGTTCAAAAAATATTCTTAACTTGTGCTTCCGATTTCAAATATATTCAACATATACTCTTTGAAGGAGGGTTCAAATTTTGCTTATACTATAACAAGTGATGTATCGGCTTGTTTTTCAAATAAAGATGAGTTCGTTACTATTACAGTATCAAAACATTCATACCAACTTTTGGTACGAAAAAAATCTACTATCATTGTCATATACTATACCAAATATCTTTGGTTTGGTACAAAAAAAAGCACAAAATCAATATGGTACAGTATGATAATGGTACAGTACGGTAGAATGACAAAAAATTTCACACCTTCGAAATTCATAAAAAATTTCTCCTTATATCGGATTGGGCATATTCTATAACCGATGATTAGATACTAAGAACAAGTAAAGTTTGTTGGGCCGAAATTGGGTGCGAGTCTCGACTTTGTTGGGCCTTGAAAAAAAGGACACCTCACCTATATTGTCTGGTTTCATTCTTTTTGCAATTACCCTGATGCTGTGCAACGTTACTCAGTATTACAGTCTAGTAGTGTTCTTCCTCACAAGGAAATGAGAGATCTTAGGTTCGAATCTCGTGAATGACGAATTCAATACCAAATTAGGCTGCTCACTGTGTGGTTTAACCGAACTTCTTATTTTCTTAATGTAAAAATATCGATATATTAAAAAAATGATGTTGTGCAACGGAAACATCATCTTGAAACATCCTAAAGATTTTTTGACAAAAAAAATCCTAAGATTTATCTTTGCATGTATTTCTGCCCCCAGGGTTAAATTAGTCAATGCATAATTTTTAACGAAATTAATCAGAACATAAGCCACACGAGGCCTTGTTCTATTGTGCGGTCAGCCACACGTGGCAGAATCAGACGGTCTGTCTCTATCCGTTGAGAAATTTTTAATTGTGACAGAACACGGATAATATATCATGTGTTGTTATGTAAGTGGTAATAAATTTTATTTTTTAAACTATTAATTTTTTCATACATATATCTCACAATTTATAAAATAATAGGTGATGTATCACCCTGTGTGATAGTCACACAAAAAAATCTCCCTTATCCGTTAACCCAATATGGTAAAATCACACACGACTGGAAACGGAAAGATCCACCCAATTCGATTCGCACACGTGTCCCCAATATCTTCAATCACCCTTTCGAATTGTCGCATTTGCCCTCTTCTCCGTTACCGAGAAGGACAAAGACTGCAGACAAACTCACATACAACCGGGTGCACCGCATCGGTGCTCAACGGGCTAATCCAGGTAATATCCTCATTGCCATCATATGCAACCTAGAAAACAACCAGTCCGGTTGCGCCACGTGCCTTAATCCTCGCGTTGACATCGCCCGATCTCCCACCGACTACAATTCTCAACCGATCACGAAACACGTGTTCCTTGATTCACCGAGCGTAGCCGGTGATGTAGGGCAGGGCACCGATGCAGCCGGTCACTCGTCCTCTGCGATTCCCGCTAGGTATATAACCAGCGTCCCTCCGACTCCTTTCCTCTGTCTTTCTCTCTCTAAAATTCCTCTGCAAATTTCGGGTTTTTGTTTCCAAATTAAGGCAGCGTTTCGGATTTTTACAGCTCCCGATTCCTGAGGTCAGTGGCTGCCGTGCATTTATCTAATTCGATTACTTGTTCAATTTTTTGGTTTGATTTTTGCTGCTAGTTAAGATTAATTAATTTGGTTAATTAAATTATGCTCTGATCGATCTCTGGACTGGAAAAAGCTCACTGATTTTTTGTTCTACTTAGTCTTCGAAATTTCGTTTTTGCTGCTCGATCTTCTGTTTTTCTGCTTAATTACGAGTTTTACTAGTTTAATTTTGTTAAAAATTTGAGCTGGAGCTGCTTTAAGTTCGATCTTTAGTCTGTAATTATCAGTTTAATTGATAAAGATTGAGCTAAATGTTTGATTGTTTCAATTGTGTTTTGTTAATTTTCGGTTCGGTTGAACTGGGTTGGGTTTAGATCATCTAGAAATTGCTGGGTTCGGGGCTGATAAGCTTATGTCATTGTTTCATGGGTAGCTTGGTTGGAAATTAGGGTTTTTGTGGGGCTCACTCGAAAATCAACATTTTGGAACCCTAAGGGGCTTTAGGTTGGGTTGGATTTCGTGTTTCTTGCTCGTTGTAAGTGTTTAATTTACTTATCTGGATGGTATTGGTTTGGAATTTGGTTTGGTTTATGTTCTTAGTTCTTGTTCTCCTGCTGATAGTGTTGTTTCCTCTTGTTTATCTTAGATCCCATGAGAAATTGTTGAAAGGTCATACAGAAAATAAATATTGTGCACCTTTTTGGGTCGCATATTTATCGGATAACTGGTGAATTTAGTGACACAGTGAGGTGAGGGTTCTGAAATTGTATGTATTTGTATTGTTGACTCTGCCCATATTGTATTTTTGAGATATTTTTATTTTTTAAGAGGAGTTCCTTGTTTATTTTGTTTTTGTATCTATTGAGTGGGCTGAGCATATTAATTATTGTAAAAATACTGTCAGGCCTGGCTCTGGAGAGCTACTCAGACTTTGGTCACCAAAGTGTGGTGCCTTCTATGGTGCCTTCTCGTGTGGCTGGAGGATTAGCTCAGTCTTCACCAAGTTCTGGAATTTTCTTCCAAGGCGATGGGCAGTCTCAGCTTGCAGTTAACTCACACTTGAGCTCATCTTTCGGGAACTCTTCTAATTCCATTCTTGGAACTGGGCGTTCAAATCTCGGTCCGGTTTCTGGGGACATGAATAATGCAGTTTTGAGTGGTGTGGCGAACTCAGGTCCCAGTGTTGGTGCAAGTTCTTTGGTCACAGATGCAAACTCTGTATTTTCTGGAGGTCCCCATTTGCAAAGAAGTGCAAGCATCAATAACGAGTCATACATGCGCTTACCAGCATCGCCCATGTCATTCTCTTCCAACAATATTAGCATGTCAGGGTCATCAATTATGGATGGGTCTTCTGTAGTGCAACAGAATTCTCAGCATGACCAGAATTCTCAACAAATGCAGCAGAATCAGCAGCACCAAAACCAACGGCAGCAAGGGGCTTCGAGTGCTACTTCTTTACCAACGTCCCAAACTGGCCAGGTTTCCCTTCCCATGGGAGCGCGAGTACCTGGAACTCTTATTCAGGAGCCAAACAATTTAGCCCATGTCCAGAAAAAACCCCGTCTGGATATCAAGCAGGAAGATATTCTGCAGCAGCAAGTGATACAACAGTTACTGCAAAGACAGGATCCAATGCAATTCCAAGGCCGGAATCCCCAGATACAAGCCATGCTTCACCAGCAGAGATTACGGCAACAGCAACAGCAACATATTTTGCAGTCAATGCCACAACTGCAGAGAGCCCAGTTGCAGCAGCAGCAACAGCAACAGCAACAACAGCAACAACAACAGCAGCAGTTGAGACAACAGCAATTTCAACAACCAATGCAGCCAGTATCTTCCATTAAGCGTCCCTATGATGGTGGTGTATGTGCTCGTAGGCTGATGCAATATTTATATCATCAGCGGCAACGGCCTGCTGTGAGTTCCCTTGTTTAATGCACTTCATTTTGCTGTTTCTTTTCTCTCTCTTCAGTTCCATTTCAACTGGGTTTGTAGATATGGTTTTCTTTTCGATACAAATATCTTATTTAGACGTTCCTATCCTTTGAGTATCTATCCGTCGGCATTGTTTATCTAATGATGTGTGAATTTTGTTGACAGGACAATAGTATTGCTTATTGGAGGAAGTTTGTTACAGAGTATTACTCTCCTCGTGCTAAGAAAAGATGGTGCTTGTCATTATATGATAATGTTGGGCATCACGCACTTGGTGTTTTCCCTCAGGCTGCTATGGTTAGTGTACATGTTAATTAACTCTTCTGTCCAGTTATTTAAATTGTTTCTCATATAATCATAAGTGACCATGTCCCTACAAATGATACTCCTATTTTTATAACTTCATAGTTAATTTGTGTTTATATTATCTTCCTGATTGAACATATGTCAACGGTTCGTACATGTGAATATTTGCTTTCTTTTTGGTCAGGATGCGTGGCAATGCGACATTTGTGGTTCTAAATCTGGAAGGGGTTTTGGTAAGAAAATCTGAAGCTTTATTGATTTGTACTTTGTCAAGGGTTACAACACTAGACCAACGGTCTTGAGGGGATAATTAGTTTTTGCTTTTTATTTGTCTTAAAGGTGCTTCTTTCTCCAAGTTTTATGCTTTTTCCGCGTAGATGGACATTACCATCATTTTATTTTGAGGTTTCTACCCTCTAATGCCCCTTACTGTCTATCATTTTTTTTTATCAATAGTCTACTGAAAAACTTTTTTGTGCCAAAGTAACTTAGAAATATATAGAAATCTCTGTGGCGTCACCTCCAATGTTTGATATATTTATAATTTGGTAAACTGAATCTAACCAACTAGTTCCTTTTCATGGTTACAGAGGCAACATTTGAAGTGCTTCCTAGACTTAATGAGATCAAATTTGGCAGTGGAGTCATCGATGAGCTTTTATTCTTGGACTTGCCACGTGAATGTAGATTTCCTTCTGGTGTGATGATGTTGGAGTATGGGAAAGCAGTTCAAGAGAGTGTATATGAGCAACTTCGTGTTGTTCGGGAGGGTCAGCTTCGTATCATATTTACGCAAGATTTAAAGGTAAGAGAACAAATTCTTAATTTTGGCTTTTAGTTTCTGTGCCTTGGAAAATAACCTGCTTCTAACCTTTTACTTGATGCTTTACCAGATATTGTCTTGGGAATTCTGTGCAAGACGACATGAAGAACTTCTTCCTCGTAGGTTGGTTGCTCCACAGGTACTGGTTTATGTGTGCCTTAATTTAAGTTTTCCTCTTATTTGGTTGGTTGACTTATGCATTAAACTGGATAGATGCATTAGCTAGAAGCAATTTTCTCATTCTAATCATTAATTGTGATTGTTACCTTACCCCTCAGTTTTGAGTTCGGTAATTATGAGAATATGATGACTGGTAGTGATATCCATTGATTTAATTCATTTGTTATGAGAAATGTGCAATTCTGGAAACTAGAAAGACAGTTTTTAACTCTTAGACTGTTATGTTTGTATAAAGGTTTCTTGGGAATCTACTAAGACACGTTAAATTGGTTGTACTGGTGTTATTCCTTGATCTGATTGTTTTCCAGTGAACAATCTTAGTTTGATTTTAGCAGTAGTGCTAACATTCCTAATATCTTTGTGTTCTTTTGGTCAGTGATTCAATTTAATTAAACAGACCAAAATTTTAGCAGAAAATAAAAGTATGTTAAATTGGGCAGACTTTATGCCTTGCACTTATGAAGCATACTTTTTCTCCAGGTGAATCAGTTGGTTCAAGTTGCTCAGAAATGCCAAAGCACAATAGCTGAAAGTGGATCTGATGGGATTTCTCAGCAGGATCTTCAAACAAACAGCAATATGTGAGTTTATGAATCTATTGGTGAACTGCTTTTGTTGAATTTTTGGGTATTAGACTTCGATTCTGAAGGGCTGCACTGATGTTGATTGCTTTCTCCAGGGTACTGACAGCTGGACGGCAGCTCGCAAAGAGTTTGGAGTTGCAGTCGTTGAATGACCTAGGTTTTTCTAAAAGATATGTGAGGTGTTTGCAGGTATATGCTATTGCATTTATGGACATGAGTTTTGACCTAAGAAGTAAATTTAAGTTATGTTCTCTTATTCCAAGTTCTGTCTTAGTTGCTGACTCTGAACTTTTGACAGATCTCAGAGGTTGTCAATAGCATGAAGGACTTGGTTGACTTCTGCAGGGAGAACAAAGTTGGGCCAATTGGTAAGTTTCCCTTTTTCCCATATTGTTATTTTCTGACTCTATCCCGCTGCTTTGCATGGATGGTTGATTGTTGGTACCATCTTCTGACTTACATCCCAGCACCACCTTAAGACAGCTTCTTAAACAAACCATGACACGATTACCCAACTGATCTCCTACTTGCTACTGTTTGTATCTTTATCGAGTCATTCACTGAGTACAGCATTATCTTGTGGAAGCTTCAGTTTTGGGCTAATATGCATCGAGTATTATGGCTGATTATATTCATGGAGATGCAGCCTCTAACAGTCTCCTGTCACTGGACCTGTCTGCTCCTACCTATTTTTCCTGTAGGAAGTAGTTTCGTCATTGTTTCTTTAGTTCAGTATGGCCTTTATTTTTTTAATTCAAGTCAATCTTTAATGTGGTGAAGAATTGGGTACTTGGCTTGTTTTTTGTTTTCTCGGTTGTTTCTTATCCATACATTGATGCATATTAAATTATCTAGCAACTATTATGACACAGTTTTTATAATGATTTGTTTTCTTGGTGAACTTATGTTGACAATTGCAGACGGCTTGAAGGTTTATCCTCGGCATGCCACTGCAGCCAAGCTCCAGATGCAAAAGATGCAGGAAATGGAGCAGTTAGCAAGTGCTCAGGGTTTGCACACTGACAGGAACACACTCAATAAGCTAATGGCATTGCATCCTGGACTGAATAACCAAATGAACAACCACCATCAGATGGTCGGTCGTGGAGCTATGAGTGGTTCAGCACAAGCCGCTTACCAGAATCTGCTTTTGAGACAGAACTCTATGAATTCAAATGCAAACTCTCTTCAACAGGAGGCATCTTCTTCCTTCAATAATTCCAACCACAGCCCATCATCAACATTCCAAGGTGCCGCCGCATTAATACCAGGATCCATGCAGAACTTACCTGGTAGTGCCTTGTCAAGTCCCCATCTACCCTCGCGACAGCCACAGCAGCTGCAGCAGCGGTCACTTAGTTCCAATAGCATGCTACAACAAACTCATTCAACTGGCTCCCAGGGTAACCAGGCCTTGCAGCAACAGATGATCCAGCAACTGCTACAAGAGATGTCCAATAACAGCGGGGGAGGAGGACAACAATCTCTCCCGAGTCCAAGTGCAAATGGGAGTGTTGGGAGGAATGGAGTGAGTTTTGGAGGCAACAATCCAGCAGCAGCTCCATCCACCTCCAATGTGTCTGGTAGTCACGGCCCTGCTCCAAGCAGGAATAACAGCTTCAAAGCCACTGCAAACAGCGACAATTCCACAGGTGGTGGTGGTAACAACACATACAACCAAAGAGCCCCGGATTTACCCTCAAACCTTCACTTGCAAGAGGATCTGGTACAAGACATTGCCCGTGAATTCACAGAGAACGGTTTTTTTAACAGCAATCTTGACGATAACATGTATGGCTGGAAGGCTTGACGGTAACATAATTTGGCCTAAATTGGCTCCCGTTGGGTATGTGGCCGGCATTTATCTTTGTACAGGACAGTTTGAAAGCTGTTTTCTTCCCCCCTTCTTTTTCGCTTTGGTCTCAGTATCGTTGCGACATTGTGCACTTGTACTTTAGTAGTTCAGTTGAGTAGGAATTTTACTGTTTCTTGAGGGTTTTATGTGTCTCCATGTCTTGCAAGTGTAATCCATTGGATTCAAAAGAAGTCTCAGAAGAGCTTTCAATTTCCCAGTTATATGATCTTTTACATGTTTTTCTTCTCGTTTCTCAAGTCTTCGACCATTTACGTTATATGCTGAATCGGTTTTCCTAGTGCATTCGTTGACCCCAAGTGCGAATACTTACAAATGACCCGTCACATTGTGCTACATCACTCCGGTAGACCGAATCGGTATTACTTTTAGGCATCTGTATGATCCTATTCAATACATTATTTGGTGAACTTTGACGTGATGCCAAAAGATTGTTGATTAACTTATATGAAATAGATTCACTGTTTATGTGTCAGCATCTTTACGTTGATTTAGATCATCATGTTAAAGGCCAAGCACACTACTTTGCTTCAAATGTAAACATGTTATCTGACCCACTTACCTACTAAATTAAGATGCCAAACACAACAAATTGCATGCTTTTGGTTAGGGTTGCTTCTCCAAAAAAGATTTTTTAATGTGCTGGGAACACAGAGTCATTCATCATACATTATTATATAAGTGAATTTTTTATTTTATTTTTTCAGGTACCCTCAACTTGTATAATGACATATTAGCGTATATGTCGGTGTTCAAGGCACAATGAAAAAATCTCCAAATAATAATTATTACATGTATGTATGTCATTCTCTCGACTTGTTAGGGGTTATTAACACCGAGTCCAAGCGGAGACCACCTTTGGTGTGTGTACAATCAACCTGGACCTTTGAAAATTTGATCTTGATTGGCATTTTAGGCTTGTCGACAACAAAATCACCCCCATGTTAATTAACCCAGCTGCCCTGTTCATGCAAATAACATTCCGATGAAGCATGCTGGCCGTCCGGCGTCGATAACTGGAATCGGACAGGTTTGATGTGCCATCCGTGGACTTGATCAACGGTGCATACTCGCTGGCCAAATCTTTTCGGGCAAGTTTTGCCTAGCTGAAGTCGGAAGTAGAGGCTGTAGCTCGATGGCAGCTTTGACTCCCAAACAGAGTCAGCTGGTCGTTTTACTCTTTCACGTATTGGGCATTGCCCCGTGGTACTACGGTATCACACTATAACATCTCCGTCCTGGCTAGTTTATAACATCTCCGTCGTTCCAACTAGTTTTTATTTTTCTTGTCGATTTTGGCTAGTTTACAACATCTCCGATAGTTGTTCATGCTGACAGTCCCGATTTCTATGAGCGATGGAGCATAACGCAATAAAGATAGTTAACAAAATCGATCTTCATTCTTTTCTAAGTTACAAGGGAGTCGAAAGTATGTGGTTGAGTTTAACATCAATGAGACTGAAGGTTCATAAAAATTTCTCCAAGCCATACACCAGGTTCTGCAGTAAAGAAACAACGACAGAAGAGATATTAATCGGTATCGGTTGAAGCAGGATCCGTACTTGGAAATTTTTAAGAGATGCGATGCAATAGAAATGTATAAATTGGTTACCTTAATGCGCACAATCTTTCTGATTGCTAAGAGGAGGCCTGGCATGAGACATTGCACATCTGTGATGTCATGTTTCAGAGAGTAAACCTCTCCGAGACGAGAAAAATGAACTGTTGTGCTAGCCGGGAGCCCGGGAAGGACTAAGCTATGCACTCGAACTCCGTCGTCTCCCAGAACTTGGCCCCTTGCCTTATGCACGTACGATAAAAATATAGTAATGAGTTCCAGTCCATGGGATAAAACTAGAACCGATAGACAAAAAATTGTACTTGAGCTTACTCGAACATCGGTTGAAATATCTTCTCTGTTGTAGATTTGGCCAAGGTTGGACAGGTTGTTGGCTATTTGGGTTGCATCTGATGATGGAAAATCCTGTTTCCCGAAGGCAACTTTAGCATATTATTTTCATGTGTAGGATATCTAGGCTTCTGATGTTACATATTCAAGGGCAAACAGCTATAGGCACTCTAAGACACACACACACACTCATATGTAATATGTTACGGGTTATGTCGGGCATACAATTATATGGTTTCATACATATAAGATAGTGAGAGTTTGCCATTTTTTATGGATTAGTAACCAAATTTACCGATGCAGATGCTCTTGATTCGACAATTTCTACGTTGTTGTAGTGGAAAGAAGCTGAAATTGCAGCTTGTTGGAGGAGTATGGACCCAATAGACAGAGTCGGCGCAACAAGACAACCCTAAACACAGTTGCAGCTACATATCAGTGAGAAATGTATGGTTTAATTCTGTGATAAAGAAGGAAGAAAAGCAAAAGAACTTCTGAAAACTTAATGTATGAAGTACATCTCACCCTGTGCTCACCATGCTGGCTTTGTCACATAACGCAGATAATGCTGATACTGTATCTAATTTAATTTTCGGCACATAAACAACACTTCTCATGCCAAATGCTGTTGCCTGCTAGTAGAAAAATAATCAATCAAATTCGAAAACAGAATCAGGGTTTTTAATGTATCATGTATACTACTTGAATGTGGTTGAACATTACCTGTTTAACATTGTCGTAGACTTTCGAAGGCTCAGTGAAATCAACAACTACTCCCAATGCTTTAGACTGCCAATTTTCAAGCAAGATTGAGAAGCATCGACAGAATAATCACACGCGTGTATGTACTTATTAATATTCAACCGTTGAGTTTGTTACCTGTGAAATGGAACCTAAGACCATCGTGAGATCGTTTGTTATCGGTATTTCCAGAGGCTCTTCCATGTCACACACCTAATTTTGTTACAAGGAAAGATCAAATATCCTCATAGGCTCATATGTTTAAAAAGTACAATGTAGTAAGAAATGAATGAAAATACCTTCCCAATATCTTCTCCTACTAGATAATTGTCCACTGCACCAGCCACCTCCATTCCTCTAGCTCTGGTCACTGCAACTACTGCCGCCCTTCCGATTTCCTTCGCTGCTCCGTTTATAATTACCTATTTCAAGACATGGAGATCAGGTATTAGCAAAAAAACTTCGTTTAATTTTCAATATAACCCAGATTAATAAATAATTAAACACCTTGATGTTGTTTTGCGACGGCTGCATTGAGCAAAAGATGGAGGGTTTTGCTTTGGCAGCATGTCGATAATTCTTGCAGACCATAGGGTGATGAAATTTGCAGCTCAGTGCTGCCATGGCTATTTTCTCAGTTCAGCAATTCCCACAGTAAAAGATAAGGATTTTGGCCTAGCCATTTTCTTTGGCTTCAAAGATAAGGTCTTATGTTTTGTTGGATTGGTTTTGTCTGGAGGGAAATGTGTGACAAAAATTGCCACATTGACAGGTATGCATGTTTCGATTTGAGCATTTTTTTTTGGGCCATGCATGTTTGCGCATGTGTCTTTGAACCAAGCAACATTTTATGTTTTTGGTTTCCACATGCTTCCGTTTTTATTTGCACAATTGCTGTATATTTGTCAAATTCTTTCCCCCTATTATTATGGGGAAGATTTTTGCTTATGGTCTTATTTATCATAATTTGATGAGTTTAAATTTCAAAATTTGTACACAAATCTTAAAATTTAAGCTTATCTAACAGTGATAAATATGAATGGTAAGCATTACCCATCACTTAAAGACGGTGAGCAGAAATACACCCATTATTATGTGTGCTGAGTTTTCCCAATTGCTCACTAGCTTATGATGAATATATTGGATGGGGAGTGCTGATCTGTAATAAACTAAGAATGCAACCATAGGGTCAATGATGTCACCATACAGTAATTTTCAAACAGACTTGTAAATTTGTAGGTTGAGTTGATTTGATTAACTTGAATACAACAATTAAGCAATAAGTTTTTACGTGTTGTGTTATTAATTTACATGTTATACTATAAACAGAAGACCATGATGATATTTTATGAATTTAATTTTTTAAAAATAAATAAATAAAAATATATTATAACATTATTAAATTAACAACAATACGTAACACTATGACAGCTTTACAAAATTTTACATTGCTTTGCATGTTGGTTTTCTTAAAAATATTAACCTAGACTTCCTAATTAATTTCTTAGCGTAGGATTAACTTATTAAGTTCTATTGACATTACTAGAAATTCTTGTGACCCACTTCCACTGCAATAGATTAAAGAAGAAAAAAAGGCTCATCTGGTAATTCTGACCTGTAACTAAAGATAGTGACAGGTAATTATTTATTTCTTTATTTTTTATTTTTTTACATTTTTACGAGATATTTTAAAGTTTTGACTTTTTAACTAGAAATTAACACGTGGGACGTGTGGATCAAAGATCCATCATAATTAACTTAATATTCAACAAAGAAGCAAATGATTATTATCCTAAAATAGGTCTAATAAGGGACACAAGGCCATAGCCCAATTACACTCTCATTCTTCATTAATGATGTTCCTTAAAAAAAAGATGACATTATACCAACATGATTATCTCCTACTTTGCACTTTTTTATATCATAACATCAAAAAAGGCAAATAAAATTACAGTTTAGTTGACACATCCCGACCCGGAAAGTCCACTAGGACTTCGAATCGAGCCGTGCTGGCCGACACCTGGAAGGTGACGAAGCCATAAAATGTGATGATGTGTAAAATGTGAATAAATTTAAACCTAAAAGTGCTTATATA
>JADOBS010303848.1:0-28489 GCA_015708375.1 Cydonia oblonga | reverse complement strand
AAAAAAAATTATTTGGCTAAATTTATTTTTTTAAATTATTTTATTTGGCTAAATAATAATACATGGCACTAAATCATTGGTTGTGTTGGCCACATATGTGCTACGTCAGCAAACTAACAGAAAACTTGATGGAATTAAACGGCAAGGACCAAGTTGATTTGTGGTAGGCAATTTCAGGGACTACATTGATTGATTTTCAATTTCAAGGACCATTTTGATGGTGAGGGTCAATTTTAGGGACCATTTTTTTTTTTTATAAAAAAACCTTTTTTTTTTTAATTCGATACCAAACATGCCCTAATTTTCCTATATATCAAAACTAAGTCAAAAAGAGAGGTTCTTTGTCGCCCGGCTCACACATGATCAATGGTTATATTCAGAATCTTAACATCATAAGTATACATTTGGATGAGATATTTGTAACGGAAATACCCAGAAATAAGACAATTCCTTAATCTTAGGATAGAAATAGGATATTTCGAATATGCACACAACATGCATAATAATCGGACAGAAATATGATTTTTCCTACACCTTGAAATGACTTAATTGCCCTCGTATATAAATGGGTAATTCTTCCCATTTTATGATTTCTCTATTTCTCTCTCTCTCTCCTTACTTCTCTCTCTTCTCTCACTTTCTCCCTCACGCACTCTCTCCCCTTCTCACTGTGCACACACGGTGCACAGTCGTCCTGACCAACACAGTCTATATCGAAGCTACCACCAATTCCATCTCGTCCTCACGAATCCAAAATACGTAGCCTTGTCACGAATCTCATCTTCGATCATTGGGATCAAAACTCAAGCAAGCTGTGAGTTTTCCAGCCATTTTCTGGCAACACGGCAAACAATCAAGGCTCGAGACCACCACCATTGGACTTGCATCGAGGGTGGGAACAAAGCTCAATCATTAAAGGTTGGTGTTTTGTTGGATGAATTTTCAGGATTTGCTTAATGTATGTACACGATGTGTACATGATATGCTCACAGATCTGAGCCAACCTAAAAAATTTAGATCTCACAACTCACTCTTCGAAATCAGAAAAATGACGTCATCACTTGTCCATACACATCATATGTACAGACATGTACATAATATGCACACCACATGCACATCATATGTACAGTACATGTACATGATATGCACATAACTGGAGATCGAGCAACGAGTTGCTTTTCGCATTAATAAGAAACTTTAACGGCAACCTATTTGTATAGTGGCTATAATTAAAACATAATTTTACAATGGCAGTTTGAAAAGTCTTGTTACGTATATTAATCACCGCTTAACTGTGCACATGGAAAACATGTTACTCATTTTCATTATTTCATAGACACACATGATCCTTAACATCCTCTAAGCTTTTTCTTAATTTAGTTTTTCACCGAGGCCAACTAGGGTGTGGTCATGCTCGCTAATTTTTGGGGCACAACATACATGCATCATAACTAGTGAACATTCTCGCTTCTCATATTAAGATGTAGCCATGCACACCATATGCACATTACGGAAAAATATTCACAAATTTCTACAATTAAACACTTGAACCAGAATTGTTCCATCTCAGTTTTGTAGCACGTCAAAACCTGAAATTTATTCCATAACCTATAGGCCCCAACATGAAACACAAACCCTAATTTAACTTCTAAGTTTTAATTCATCTTACAAACAACCCGTTTATTCCATAAATCAATGATGAAGGAACTTGGAACTAAACACCCTACCTTATTATGTCTGCTAAAGCTTCAGTCGCCCAAAAAAATAGAACTTTCTGGCCAAAACAGAAAATATGGTACAAAACTCAGCTCACTTTTCTCACCTCTCTTGCATCCATTTGTTTGAAATCAGAGGTATGAGGTCAACCCAAAACCCAGCTCACTCTTCTCACCTTTCTTTGGACTTCCCTCTCTTCGAAATCAAATGTCATAAATCTAAGCTTAACCAAGAAACCCAAAGCTCATAGAGCTCTCTCGACATCCTTGCTCTCTTCCAAGTAAGAAAAGTGATGTAATGGGCTTCTTATTTTTTGTATTTATATGTGGGTATTTTAGTAATTTCGATAGTGTGCATAGTGTGCCCGACCGATTTGTCCTATTTCTATTCGAAGATTAAGAAATTATCCCATTTTTGGGTGTTTCCCTTTTTCTAAATTATAAGAACTTCAAAATTCAACTATTATAAATGGACAAATGAACTACTCAAGTTGAGAGGAGAGGTTTTTGGAGACGTCTTTTGGCATTGTTGTTGATGTTAAATGTATTGTTCATGTCTCTCGCAACGTTGCTGGCAATATCGTTCTCACGACTTTATTCGCACGACATATTGTTGATGGCACTGTTCCGACCTACAACGTTGTGGCATTGCTCACTAATGTTGTTTGCGATGATCAGAATAACACCAAACACTTTGTTGTTTATAATTCGCAAACTACCCCTTCAACTTGCTCCCAACAATTGCTTGCTTCCACATTGCTCTGACATTCTTCTCGCAGTTAGGTCCGATAGAATTTTTCCATTTCGGATGTTTAGTGTTTTTTAATGCCACATTTTGGGCCTGATTTGATGTTGATATGGTCATACAATGTGGGGATTTCTTGGCTAATCAAATTCTTTATATTAGAATAGGAATGTATTTTCCAGTTGTCTTATTTTATATTGTTTTCTAGTTTTTATCAAAAGACCTAATTTAGGTAGGACTTTAATTTATGCACGTTATAAATACTTAGCTGAGTCTTATGCTAAGTTTTAGACGTGATATTGCATTGTCGAACTCGGTTGCAGGATTTTGGACCAATTTCAACATATTTTACAAGGGTGTTTTCTATTTTTGTTCTAATAATATTTTGTTTTTCAATCATGAATACGTGTAACTAATTCCAGTTCGTTAGGGCGAGGTTACGAGCCTTAGTATGAATATGTAGTTTCTTATTGGTTTACTTATGAAATTATGCATGCATGCTTTGAATTATTAATCACCGTGTTTAAACCGTCTACATGTCTTAATGCTTAGCTACCATTAAGATGTTTAGGTAAGTAATTTGATGCAATTTATGTTGAAACATCACCATGAAATTGAGTAAGACAATTTCACTTAAGGCGAACATCATACTCTTAAGCGTTGCGTACCTTTTCAAAAAGTTTTCACAATACTTAATGAGTCTTTCATGTTCATATTTGATCTGAACATTACACACGGATTGCATGTTAGATATACGTTCTAACTCGAACATCATGAACCTAACTTTCAAAACTGTATGTGTTAACTCATAAATAATTGATAGGATTATATAGGATTGTTAATGGTGATGGCAAAAATCTAATACCTTTACATTTGATTTTTCCAAACTATTTTCTTTTCTTTTTGCTGTCAAGCTTTACTGAAATTAGTTTCAATTATTTTACTTTATGTCTGTACTTTCAAATTCACAAATTCAAATGTTTTTAAAATCTTGTGTTAAATAGTTAATTGAGAATTGATTTTAAATACAAGTTATTCATATCAGTTCTTGTGGAGAACTTTATTGAGTCGTTTATACTACAATAATCTTATTCTCTTACAAGTACTTTTATTTTTAACTCTATTTTCATAGGTAGTAAAAAATATATCACCTCTCTCAGTGATCTTGACATCATCAAGACTAGTGGAAGACCGAATACACAAAGGTGTAGACGCTACCATTAATGGAGCAGAATCAGTAACCAGCGTTACATTCTAAAACACAATCTTAACATCACTATGCGACGAGGGAAAAATAGAGTATATAGAAGATACCACTACCCTGTGATCAGTACATCATCAATAGTTTATGATTATGGAATTGGAGGACTAGAGCATTTCCAAATAAGGCTTCAAAAAGCCCACATTAGCAATAATAGTAAAAAAAACACATCTTTAATGTTTTCCAACCCAAATCTAAACTCCTATTTGGCATGACGTGGATTGACACTAAAGGTGGTGGTTGCCAAATTTGACATCAATTTCAAATCTATTTTTAGCAATTAATAAATTTTTTTTTTACTATTTTTATTATCATTTTTTGTTCTAAAAATGCTTATTACAATTATACAAATAAGTGATGCAATAAATAATAGTTTAAACTGACAATTTAGGTGGGGAACAAAATTTAAAAAATAAAATAAAATCAAAGTACAACATACGTCTTCAAACTTAAATTGTATGAAATTTGACATCTCATTTGAAAATGACCTTTTGACTTCTCACAAATGATTTTGATGATGTAGTTTTTGCACTCAAGATTCTAAAAGACGCTAGGCGTTAGTTAGGCGACGGGCTGGGGCCTAGTGCCTAGGCGGCTAGGCAGATTTAAGTAAATCTATTATATTTCGTGTAAATAAGTGTCTATTTATACTTAAAATATATATGATTTCATCATAAACTACAAAATAGAATGACATATATATTATGAAATATTGGAACATAATGAAAATATAGGGAACAATCACATAATGTGTGTTCATTTAAGTTGTAAGAGACTAGTCTCTTACAATAAAATGCAAAAATAAAAGTTATCTATTTTTTGTCTAAATGAGTCACAACTTAGGCAGGTGCCTAGGCGGTTTAGGCTCCCTTTCTTAATTTTCAAACGCCCAAGCATTAATCGGGGTGATGACCAGTTGCCTAAGCGCTAGGCGGGGATTTTTAAAACAGTGTTTGCACTACAAGCTTAAAAACCACATGTCAACATGTAATGAATCGGTTTAATGTAGTAATTTACGCATTCTCTTTTCTTTCGTGGATAAATAAAAAAGAATCAACAAACAAAAACACGAGCAAAAGCAGAGAATAAATAAAAACTGACTAAAACGGAGAAGAACAAAGCGTGAAGATCACTACCCTAAACTACTTAGCAATATCATTTGCATAACTCAAACAGAAATAAGAACTCATTTATTTAGTTTTTTAAATGGCACAAAGCTAGAACTGTTTAAGCCTTTCCACACACAAAAAGCTCACTCTACATGAGCCCTAATTCAAAAGTATTCCAGCACAGCCTACCAGTGCTACTACTGCTCTCTGCTTACACTACTTTTATTATTACGTCCCATATGACGTAGTACTTAGACACATTAGTCTCTCTCTCCTTTCATATTTCTTCCCTACTAATATTACTTAGATATCTTAATTAAACAAGTTAATTAGATTACGCCAGCAGACTCCAAAATTGAAGACAACGGATGGCTTCTCCCTCTTCCCTTGTTAGTTGGCACAAAGTAAGATTCCTGCTGCTTGCCAAAGATTCTTTCCATCTCTTGCCCAAATGCAAGCTGCTTAGCCTCCCTATCCATCTGCTGCATTATGGTATCCTTTTGCCCTGCATTTACAACATTCCAGATTACATATAAAACTATTAGATATACCATTAACCTCGCCTCATTCATTTTATGATGGAATCTTAACTTTAGAGTTATTTCTCCTTATTTTCAAGGACAATTTGATATATATATACTTGGCATATATACAAAGATATCTCATTAAAACTACAAGCTACTAGTACTGGTCTAGCTAGTAAGTAGGAGGTTTCAGCTTGAAATCCCCACACCCCTCAATATAAATAATATCGTTCTATAAAAAATTGTACAATTAAACACACCCAATTAGTTAAAAATTGTAATTAATTAGCAGTAATACTGTTTCTGGCTTGATTAGTCCACCTGCAAGGAAGTTCCTCTTGTTGTTTTGGGCATTGAGTCCGAATCCCAGGATTCGGATGTTCTGGTTTTGGTTGCCATTGTTGTTCTGGCCAACAAAGGCAACAGGATGACCAGCTGGGACAACGAAAGCATCACCAGGTGATAGCTGAGCAGCGACCTTCGTGAACCTTCCACTGTGCTCTCCCTGCTCTTGTTGTTCCATCATCTCTTGGCCTTGCATTTGGCTTGCCAAGTGGGGGCACGCCATTTCGACACGTACATTTCCTTCCACAACGTACATCAACAATGTAGCTTCTGAATTAAAGTGCGGCACCATCATAGTTTGCTGCAAAAAATTGATTAGAATTTCATTAGCCACAGGTACTAATCAAAATTAGTATACAATAAAATTACATTCAGGCAGGTTTATGCCTTGCCGATTGGATTTAATTAAAGAAAGTTGGCTGAAAGGAGAATTTTTCAAATTCCAATTGCTGAAATGATCCAAAAATATGTTGTCGATCAAATATTGATGGCATATTAATGAAATCTCGAAAATTGATCATTTCAGCAATTGAAGATTTGTATTTTCATCATTTCAACTGATTTCCCTTTAATTAATTTGTTTTGTGATATATGTTTGCATTAGCATTACTTGGTTCATCTCAATGCAACTGACTGAGACATCCATGTCCTGGAACTGATTGAATTCTTCAGGGCGAGCCTCAAAGAACTGGCCATAGTTGTTGGAGTGCACAGGTGCTTGTTGTCTCAGATTGAACAGACCCTGAGACTGTCGGCGTCCTTCACGCCTGGCTGAAGAAGGACGTTGACTCAATGCCTCAAGTTGCTCCTTTGGGGCTCTCATGACCATGCCTTGGCCCCCTTGTTGGCCCCTCTGTCGTCTAAAGCCCTGCTCTAGCTGCTCTCTTGGGGTCTGATCAGATAGTTAATAGTTGTTAATTAGAGCCTAACTAATTTAGGTCAACAAATGAAATCAAATAAAGGGTATAGAACAAAAATTAAGATTTGTAACTTACATTGAAGGCTGATTCAAGAATGTCCTTGCTGAAAACGCTGAAGTATGACTCGGGATTTCCAGAACCAGCAGGGAAGAATTCCTGCAAAAAGTTGGGCACTGTTTTAAATTGCCAACCCCAAATATTAACAAGAACAAAATTCAAGTTTTTGTGTGGAAATTTAGATGGGTTCGTGGGTAATTAATAGCTGAAAAATATAAAAATAAAAAAAATACCAAAACCAATATTGATGAAACGAAGTGATGATTGGTTACCTCAAATCGGCCAGGACTGTTAACAGAGCGGATGAGGTTTGCAATTTGAAGAGGTTCATCATTGTTATTGTTAATTAAGTAGGTAGTAGCCCCTGCAGGAACTCTAATCACATCTCCATGTTCCATGTTGAAGGACTCCTTTTTATCTTTCATCAGAAGAGTACAGATACATTGTCCTGAAATCGCAGAGTAAAGAAAATATGAAGATATTAGAGCTTATGATAATATAACTTCATAAAAGAAAAATGATTGGGAATGGCGGACTAACTCACCGTTGAGAACAACGAAAATCGCTTCAGCATCACAATGGTGTGGGAGAACAAAAGTGTTAGGCATTGCCTCAAAGATGGTCAAGCGGTAGTTCTTAATGCCGCGAAGAAGCTCACTCTTTCCGAACCTCTCAAGCACATGAAGACTGCCTTCATTGGACTGGAACCGTGACTGAAACATCTGTGATGGGAAGTAAAAGGGATTGTTCCTCTGACCCCCCATCATCTGCTCCTCTTCTCTTTGTCCATGTGGGTTCTGATGAACTCTTCCTGTGCTGCCTCCCTGCTGCTGCTGTCCTTGTTGCCTCGTTTGATCTTGGCACTCTTGAAGACACTGATGCTGCTTTTGGCCACGCTGCGATTGGCAACGCTGTTGACATTGCTGTTGTCCCTGTTGCCTCATTTGATCTTGGCATTCTTGCATACACTCGTGCTGCTTTTGGCCGCTCTGCGACTGGCAGCGCTGCTCACATTGCTCATATTGTTGTTGTCCTTGTTGCCTCATTTGATATTGGCACTCCTGCAGACACTGATGCTGCTTTTGGCCATGCTGCGATTGGCAACGCTGCTGACATTGCTGCTGTCCCTGTTGCCTCATTTGATCTTGGCATTCTTGCATACACTCGTGCTGCTTTTGGCCACGCTGCGACTGGCAACGCTGCTGACATTGCTGTTGCTCATATTGTTGTTGTCCTTGTTGCCTTGTCCTTGTTGCCTCATTTGATCTAGGCACTCTTGCAGACACTGATGCTGCTTTTGGCCACGCTGCGATTGGCAACGCTGCTGACATTGCTGCTGTCCCTGTTGCCTCATTTGATCTTGGCATTCTTGCATACACTGGTGCTGCTTTTGGCCGCTCTGCCACTGACAACGCTGCTGACACTGCTGCAGCTCGTGATGGTTAGAAACATAACTTTCTAACTCCCCACCTTGTCCTCCCTCAATTTGCTGGCGGCGAATCTTCTGGCATACCTCCGACGACTGAATGATCTGTTGACATTGTTCGTGGCACTGCTCGAACTGACGTTGCTGGATGCACTGCCTTTGACAATGTTCCAGCGGGACCCGAGTTCCCTGCTTCTCACACTCCTGTCGGCATTCCTGACCATGAGATTGGCTGTACCACACCAGCTCGCCAGCAACCGGAGGACCCGACCAGGGCCCCATATTCTTGCATCGGGCCAAACACGCGGAGTGCTTTGGAACGCTTTGGAATTCCAAACATTCTTGTTGACATTGCTGGTCTTTATCTAGACCAAGAGTGAAAGACATAGAGAAAGCAAGGAAAAGAGAAGACACCAACAACAAGAAAGGAAGCCAAGCGTTGGAATTGATCACCATGGTTGCTAAATTTCTTTAATTTTATACTTCTGTGGGAAGAATGGCTTAAAGGGTTCGCGTATTTATACAAGATTAAAGGTTGAGCGTGCATGTAAATTTGTACATTTGTGCATACACATTACATGCAAGGTGACTAGTGTCGACGGCGAAATCTTGACGTGTCAAGTTTTTGAAATTCAAACGCAGGGTATCCGAGGCGATTTGTCCAAACTTGATCTTCACATGGGTGCGAAATGAGGACAAATATATGGTTTCAGAAATCGTGGATGTATGTGGAGAAAATGATGAGGAAGTGTGAGACTTTACGGAGAGGACAGGGTTTGTTTTTTCGTTGTGGCATTTTGATATAGCAGGTCGGGAGGAACGTGTTGAGGTGCATGTAAGTGAGAAGACAGGAATCGGAAGTGGGTTGGTGGACGCGGCGATGCTCATCCATAATTTGGATATTGACGGATTACTTTTGGTGGTGATACAAAAAGCCAAAAGGGTGCTGCTGAGTCTGCAGAAATGGTGACTTCTGCTGCGGCGAAACTAACACAAATTGACAAAAAGTCTTAATGGGGTAGGCAGGGCAAAGGCCAAAGATATTGCTTTAATTTGAACAAAATCGTCTCCAAAACATTAACAGGAAAAATCTTATTTGTTTGTACCATATTTGGGCCTCGTATATTTGGGCATTGGGCCTCGTATTTGGACTTTGGGCCTAAAGCCCACAATTTGTGTAAAGGAGGAGGAGCCCTTATTCTATAAAAGGGACTCCTCCCCTCATAGAAGCCTCAAGCCTTCAAGCTCAAGAAGAGAGAGCTCAACACAAGGCTAGAAACACTAGCAACCATTCTAGAGAGAGTCCTCATACATTCAAGAGGCTCTCATCTCCCTTCTCTCCTTTTTCTGGGGGACTTCCCCTCAAACACTTGTATTCATACACTTAGAGAGAAAGAGAATCAACAATCAGTGTGGACGTAGCCCAAACATTGGGATGAACCACGATAAAAGCCTTGTATTCTTTGGGTTCTTCGTGTTCTTGAGCGTTTGTGCGGATTCACGGCTGGATTTACGTTGTTCCAAGACCGCCACGGTTTTGTGCATCAACATTATTATTATTGGAATACTTGATGCAAGTGATATTGAAGCCAGAAATCATAAGCGGTGGATTGTGGTGGATATAATATTTCTCTTTAATCCACAATGACGGTTAATTTGGACGAATTTTGTATACATTATCATATTTTTCTCAAAAAAGAAGAAGTTAAGAACTAAAAGTATGGGCGCAGGAATTGAAAGGGCCTTTAGAATTAGCTGCCACTTGGCAGAGGCATTTGCTTGTGTTGTGCCAAAATTTGACTTTTTTTATTTTTTATTTTTGTCAAATGATGAGATTTTATTAGATTACCAATGAGGTTTGAACTCACGTCAAAATTTGACTAATTAGAGCATCTTCAAAGGAGATGTCAAAATTCTAGGTGGAATGCCATTGTACATATTTGACATCAAAAGTCTCTTCCACCGAAATGTTATTTACTGACTGGATTTGAAGGCTTAGTTTAACATCCCACATCGACCAACAGAGAGGGGGTGATGTGCCTTATATGTACATGCCCACTTCCATATAAAGCGAGGCCTTTGGAAGTTCACTGGCTTCGGATTCCATCGAAACTCCGAAGTTAAGCGAGTTTGGACGAGAGCAATCTCAGGATGGGTGACCTACTGGGAAGTTCTCGTGTGAGTTCTCAGAAACAAA
Source organism: Cydonia oblonga (assembly GCA_015708375.1). NCBI lineage: Eukaryota > Viridiplantae > Streptophyta > Magnoliopsida > Rosales > Rosaceae > Cydonia > Cydonia oblonga. The sequence goes on along the minus strand of JADOBS010303848.1, from coordinate 18,190 downwards.
ATCGTGAAGACGTGGCCAAGGCCCAAAGTGCTACGGCGGAGTCGAAACTGAGATGTGACAGAATGGTATCAGAGCCACTCTGCTATGTGGTGCGAATGTGCCGACAAGGACGTCGGACCATAAGGGGGGGTGGATTGTTACATCCCACATCGACCAACGGAGAGGGGGTGATATGCCTTATATGTACATGCCCACCTCTATATAGCACTAGGCCTTTTGGGAGCTCACTGGCTTAGGATTCTATCAGAACTCTGAAGTTAAGCAAGTTCGGACGAGAACAATTCCAGGATGGGTGACCCACTGGGAAGTTCTCGTGTGAGTTCCCAGAAGCAAAACCGTGAGGACGTGGCTGGGGCCCAAAGCGGACAATATCGTGCTACGGCGGAGTCGAGACTGGGATGTGACATTTAGTGATTTGATGTCAAATTTGACATCAATGTCAAATTTATTTGTAATTCATTTTAATAGTGTGTCCCTTGTTCCACTAACATTTCAACCAATAAAAATTTTGTTTCAACATTTTTTTAATAATTACAATCATTTAAAGCTCTATTTAAATAATAAAATAATATTTGACAATTCGGTTGGAGAAGTACAAAATTTGACATAAGGCTTCAAATTGCCATATCAGCCATCAATTGTAATTTGATATTTCCTTTGGAGATGATCTTAGTTATTATGATGTGTTCACAACTTTCAACATAAAACTAATAAATCTCAACAATGTTGGAGTCCTGTTAGATTATGAATGTGATTGTGTAAATCCTAGTATATCTTGGAATATCTCTTACATTCCTATTAGGAGTAGATTACGTATTAAACGTTGTAATACTAAAGGGTAAGGAATTAACATTCCCTACTACTATAAATAAAGGCACAATGGGGTGGAATAGAACACACCCACAATTACACATCTCTCTTCTTCTTTCTATGCCGCACCTCTCTCTACATGGTCTCCATAATTGTTCAGTAAATTATGCCCACAACACGTTATCAGCACGCTCTTGACGATGTGCTAACAAGAGTTTGATCCTTAATCAGGGGAGTATTACGTTTTAATCATTCTTTTGTGATTAATTTATTATTTTATTGAATTGATCTACATGCGATTGATTCAATTTAATTTTTTTCCTATGTTGAACGTGATACAACGTATTGGAGATGCAATTTCGGCTTTCTGAGAAGGATCTTTTACAAATTCAAAGGCTTTTGTTGTTTTCTACTAATCAGGTATGCTTAAAATAAAGTCAGATATTTGAAACAGCCTTGAAGCATGAAAACATTCCGCATGATGCATGAACCCCCTATGTTTATATTTTGTGAATATATATATATATATTTGTTCATGCATTACCCAATTATGCTATGTGGAATATGTGAGTCAAAGAATTGAAAGAAAATATAAGCAATCAGGGTTTCTCAAACCCTAGGATATTTCGAAAATAATTTTTATTTTTGGGAAAAAAAATTTGCGAAAATAATCAGGGTTTCTCGACCTGTAGCTGCGCCGACCTAATGCCAAGCCGAGCCTGCAGCTCGGGGCTTGGGCACTAGAATTGTGAAGGATGCCTGTATGCATGAATTAGGCCTGCAGCCAGGATTTAAACTAGTTGGGCCTACAGCATACAAACCTTGCTGGGACCCTTCCTCATTCCAGCTCATACCTTCAGCTCGCTAGCCTGCAAGGTAAGCTAGGCTTGCATTTGCAACCAGCCCACATACACTTGCAAGCTTGTAGCTTGCTTTGTACGGTGGGCTGCAAATCAATTTTTCCCAAGCCCACTAGCAGCCAAGTTCTCCTCTCCTACGTGCTGGGCTTTTCCCATCCCTCGGCCCAATATACAGAAAGCCTGTAACTTGTATTGTAGCAAACTGGGTTGTTTTGCAGCCACTTCCCCGAGGCCTAAAGTCTTTTTTTTTTTACTTGTTTTTTCGACCCAATGCTATTTTTTTTGGTATCCCCGCTTCTTAACCATACCCAAATAGTTTTGGGACCTTTTTTTGTTAAAGCCACACAAGGCGATATTTTCTTAATTATTTGGCTCGAAGCCATCTAAAGTGAATATGATCCGAAGTCATTATTTTGCTTCTACGATCGATTAATTAATTAAAAGTGACCTACAATCCATTAATCTGATAATGAATCCAAAATTATTGACCTGAAGATCACTTTTGGACATTAACGATTCAATATTTTATTTCTCTTCTTTGAACCGTTGACTTACCTCCGTAGTCCCGAAGCTCTCACACTTGAGTTCTTGAAGAAAATCAAATCCACTACACTTAGTTGTATATTACATTCTGTGTTCTTGCAGGAACTTGAATTTTATGAGCTAAACGTTTATAAACTAAATTGAACCTGTAGTTTCAAATTTAGTGCCTTTGAAACCCGAATGTTCTAACTTTGATGCTTATGGATGATTCATTCCCATAGCACCAATCACAATCTTGTTCCCTCTAATTCAATGGATTGCCGAACCGTCATAAGTTCAATTTGCCTTATTTAGACAGAAATCAATTTATGTGGGGTACAAGACGTGAATCTCCACTTGACTATCAAGAAGCTGAGACACCATTGAAGCCAACAATGGCATGAAAGAGCTGAATAAGCCTCCGCCATGATCTTCATTCGAAGACTTGTGCCCGAAGCATTACAAAAGGAAGTATTTCCTGAATGAGGATTCCATGGCTCTTTGGCTCACTCTTACGGACTGTTTAATCATGAAAGACATTGCCTAAAGCACACCATGATTGCGTTCATGAATGAGTACAATTCTGAAGTTTATAAATCCGATTGAATTTTGACTAGAGAATACTTTTCACGTCCTTCCTTGTTTCTAACTCGCCCCTGAAGCAGTAGTGTAGAAAGCGGAAGTTTATCAAATTCTCAAATCTGATTACTACCACAAACATATGGTAGAATCAGGGCCTATCAAGGTGTGGCATCATGCCCGAAGCATGATCCTTAACACCTAAGACCTAAAACTTCAAGAATAACGGATAGTATTCCCGAACTCAACCCTGCAGAATTTTCTTCTGTCTCGATGGAATAGATTATTGGTTATGCACCTGTTTCATGCCCCTACCAATGTCGTTGAGGAGTACCATTCTAGCAGTTAATATGTGAGATTAATTTTGCTCCATCAAACACCGTTGGAAGAGCAGAATTTTGACATGGATGGCCCTGATGGTCGAATCTTTTTAGTAAACCATTTTACTTTGTGAACATTTTTCCATGTTCTTGGATTCAAGTTTGGTGTATGTTTTACTTATGGATAATCTTATTGATATTGTCCTCGAATATGAGTTAATTGAATCATGTTTCTTAATGCATGTGACCAATTCAATTAAACACGTGATTAGGTAAGAATGTGGGAAAGTTAGTTATCTGGATGAATGCATACTACGCACACTAACTTTACACCTAAATCACATCTCTAGCAACGACTTCAGGTCTATCCAACCTGATGATTGAGCAGTTTACTTGCTTTAGCACGACCTTTTGGGATACTTAGGTTGAACAATGATGCTACAACGCATCTCTTTATTTAAAGTAAGGATATTATGCCTACAAGTACACTTTGCCAAGCATGCTCATTAGGGAAATTGGTTTTCTATATCATTCCTCGCAAAGATACGAAATGACTATCTTTTCACAGTGGATTCAAGGGAATATATGTGGACTAATCCAACCAAAATGCGGGCCATATAAATGGTTTTGGTTGATGAATTGACAAACTAGTCACATGTTTGTTCACACACATTGCTGCTAAACCTCATGGCCGAATAATGGTTCACCACCTTACTTATCCCTTAAGGTTTGGGAGATTGGATAATGCCGGACAATTTATATCTACAGTTTTTGATAAAGTATTGCATGTCCTTTGGGTTTATAATTGAACATTGAATTTCCATGTTCACCCCAAATAACCTCGCCTAGCGATCATAAAGTGCAATTTAAATGATCGCCTGAATTTTGGTGAACGTACCAAGTTTTCAGTTTCTGCCTAAGGCTATGCAATCTTGTACGTAGTTATGTTGGTCTGCCTTGAGGCCCATTGCCACCCAACCTATATGACGTTACAGTTGGTTACTGGGTACGAACCTGACGATTTTCGTATTTACGCATTTAGGTGTGCATTCCATGTGCCAAGTTACGCCGCCTCAACGTACCACCATGGGTCCTCAAAGAAAGCTGTGTAACTTTTGCTGATCATGATTCTCCTTTACACTAGCTCTCTTCGATCCCTTGCATGCGATCTCTTTACAGCACATTTGCAGGTTGTCACTTTAATGAGACAATCTTCATGTCGTTAAGGGGAGATAAGAATGTCAACATTCCTAGATATCAGCGTGAATTTGAGTTGACATTGTCCACTATGTCTCATCTCGATCCCCGTACCGTACAAGTGTGATAAGCAAGTGCGATGAATTCTAGATTTCAGAATTTTGCTCCTTACGCATTCCTCTGATCTAGCTAAAGTGACGAGATCATATACCAGCTGCAAACATGCCTGCAAGGATAGATGTACTTAACGGATGTCAAGTAAACATCCCTGAAGGGTGTGCCGCCCTTGTTGGATGATTTGGACGCCCTTGTTGGACGGTCTGCTATACTGGGGGATAGCCAATCAATCTGTCTTTGCCTGGAGCATGACGGATCACTTGGTTCGTAGGATTCACTTCCCTAGAAGAAGAAGACACGGCACAACAATGAATCCATACTTGATCGTTGTCTCAAATCATTTCCATCTCATGAGATTAATTTGGATTACCCCCGAGACTTGAAGTTCTTAGTCCAGTATACTAGTTTGGATGAGCTAAATGGAATTGAAATGAGATTACCATCGATGATGTTTTCACTTATATGGTAGCTACCGACATAAATGAAAAGCAACAATATCGAACCATGTTCCGTTTATTAAGTGATAACGTAGAACTGATTAGATAACTGAAATTACAATCCAGGTCAAATTCCTTACCAAAGTGTGTATTGGACCTATCGTTCCTACACTGAACAAGGTAACCACATTGTGTTACAAGTGAGAAAAGAAGTGTTACAGCGCAAGGTTTCTCTTAAACGTCATGTGATTGATAGCAGCATTATGAAATGTGGTTAGTGTTTTCTCTATGGGGATATAGATATAGAGATTGACATATAAGTTCCTGAATAATTACATGGACTGTTTCAAATAGTTCCAAACCACGGAACACCCTCTGAACTTGTTTTAGGCATTCACTTACAATCTGACAGATGTGGTATACCCGTCTAAGTGATTATTTGATCAGTCTGGGATATGAACGAATGCCTTTGCGTATTAAACTATGAAGTCTTATTTCGAATTGCTAAAGGTACAGTTTATGTCATTGACATACATCTCACTAAGACTCTGGAAGAGCTTGAGAAAACTGCCTCGCACCTGAAGATGGAATTTGAGATGAAGGATCTTAGGAAAACTCTTTTATGCCTTAACCCAAAGCTCAAGCGTTGTTTTGACGGTACCTTGGTCTACCAGTCGAACTACACCCCGAATATGTCACCTTTGAGTATACCTTTGATCTTCCATACGTTATATACAAATGAGACCCTTAAAGAGGTTATGGAATCTGAAATTCCATATCTAAAGTTCAACTTTGTGGTTCATTGCACTTAGCTCATTGTATTTAGACAGGACATCTTTTTCACTGTTGATCTTGGTAAAGATACAGCACCGCACCTACACGCAAACACTGAATTGGTATTAAAGACGTACCCTGAAGTTACTACGAATTTGGGCAAATTAAATCCCAATGTGTCTCGAGTAGATCCGACCCCTTGATCCTCATAATGATGCTTGCCTTGTTTGTTATGTTGACGTAGGTTACTTATCAAACTCGCACAAGGTAAAATCCCCAAATGATTATGTCTTTACCGTTAGGGATATCGCAATATCTTGGAGGTCCACAATATGACCTTAGTTGCGAAATCTTCTAATTGTTCCAAGACTCACCTACTTCATTGCACCATAAGTGAGACATGGTTAAAAGTTATTGTTGAGCACATTTGAAGTACTTGATGTGCTTTTCATCCATCGTTGAGTCCCAACGACGATCCATGAAGATTATGCCGCATGTATCAACCCAACCAAGCCATGATACAATAACGAAGTCAACAACAAGACATATTGCGTCTACATCTACATTAGCAAAGCATCAGGAGATTGAATTCATGCAAGCGATCCCAAACAACCTTGCCAACCTCTACACGACGTCACTACCGAAGTCTACCTTCCAGAAGCTTGTCCGAGGAATTGGTATGCCTAACTATTCATATGCAATGCTTGTAGTTCTCATTTGGAAGTTATGTCAAACTTTGGGGGAGTATCCAGAAGTATACTTACTTGATCTTAATGTACTTTTTTTCCCTACGATTAGGGGCATTTTTCCCACTGGGTTTTTGCTACCTAACTAGATTTTAACGAGGCACCCATCCTGGCTGATCATACCCTTGTGAGCTCTTTTACTTGCGTCCAAAAGACGTATAGTTTTCACTTAATGCAACTTCTCACTTTTCTCCTTAGACTATGGGGTTTTCTCCTACCTTGGGTTTTACCATAATGAGGTTTTCTGAGTTTTACTTTTTTTTTAAGCATTCTTCCGTTGATTTGAGACTCGCATTCGCTCGTTGTGCTGACAACTTCATCAACTGTACTTACTTCATCACTGAAGACCGGATGCACCATTTATTTGAGTATTTACACACTCAAGGGGGAGTGTTGCAGTCCTATTAGATTATGAATGTGATTGTGTAAACCCTAGTATATCTTGGAATATCTCTTATATTCCTATTAGGAGTAGATTACCTATTAAATGTTGTAATACTAAGGGGTAAAGAATTAACCTTCCCTACTACTATAAATAAAGACACAATGGGGTGGAATAGAACACACCCACAACTACACATCTCTCTCTTCTTCTCTCTACGCCGCACCTCTCTCTATATGGCCTCCATAATTGTTCAATAAATTATGCCTACAACAAACAAAAAATTATTGAAATTAATAATAAATTGGCAAACAAGTAAACTTGTCAGTATCCCTCATTATCTCTTTACCCTCTCTTGGCCGAATTGCAATGTTGAAAGCTACTTCAAGTTCAAGTTATTCACTCCCATTGATGATTAGAAAAGGAGTATTTCACAGGTTTCTCTCTGAACTTGTACTTCTTTGCCAATTTTTGCTTGAATTTTTATTTTGATCAATTTTCCTTAATACAAAATTATAAAATACCATACACATTCTCAAATTATAAAATAAAAAATAAAATAAAAAAACTGTTGCACTCCTATTAGATTAGCAATGTGATTGTGTAAATCCTAGTGTATCTAGAGATATCTTTGAATATTCCCTTTAGTAGTTAATATCCTATTAGAACTATAATCCTAAAAGGGTAAGGAATTAACCTTCCCTACTATTATAAATAAAGGCACAATGAGGTGGAATAGAACACATCTCACAATTACACATCTCTCTTCTCTCACCATGTGTTGCACCTTTCTCTCTCTGGCCTCCTTAATTGTTCAATAAATTATGCCTACAACACGTCATCAGCACTATTTTGACGCTGCGCTAAAGAGAGTTTATTCTTCAATCAAGGGAGTATTACGTTTTAATCATTCTTTTTATGATTAATTTATTATTTTACTAAATTGATCTACATGCTATTGATTCAATTTAATTTTTTTGTGTTGAATGTGATACAATGCATTGGAGATGCAATTCCCACTTTTCGAGAAGGATCTTTTACAAATTCAAAGGCTTTTGTTGTTTTCTGCTAATCAGGTACACTTAAAATAAAGGAAGATATTTGAAACGACCATGAAGCATGAAAACATTCCCCATGATGCATGAACCCCCTGCATTTATATTTTCCTTCCGATATATATATTGTATATGTGTCATATATTTGTCAATATATATACGCTTCATGCATTACATAATTTTTGCCATGTGGAATTTGTGAGTCAAAGCATCGAAATAAATTAGAAACAAATTTTGGGTTTTTCCAAACCCTAAAATCTGTTAGAAAAATAAAAAAGAATTAAAGGGGAAAAATCAAGCCGAAGCCCAGCCGAGCCAGCAGCTCAAGCTCGCTTCATCTATACCATAGCAACCCCCTACGCTTTGTTACAAGTGTCCGAGACCACGAGGCATTTGGCCTAAGATGTTTTTTCTGCCAACTGGGCTTACAGCCCTTAACCCACTCTAGAAGCCAGCAACAAGCTTGTTGGGCTTCATCCTCTGTTTGGCCTAACGTTAGCAACACACACTACTAGGCTTCTTTCACACCTTAGTCCAAAGGTTAGCAACACACACTACAAGTTAATAAATCTGATCGAATTTTGACTGGAGAATACTTTTCTCGTCATTCCATGTTTCTAACTCGCTCCTGAAGCAGCAGTGTAGAAAGCGAAAGTTTACCAAATTCTCATATCTGATTACTACCACAAACGTGATAGAAATATATAGACCTAGCATCGGCTGAAGTTTACCGAACAGTATAAACCTAGTTCGGCTGTAGTTTATCGAATGGCTCGACCCAGTTTGATCAAAGCCTACCTAATGGTGATGCCCTTCTTCGACAGGGATGCATCGAAGGGCATGTTCTGCTTCGGTAGAGATGCACCAAATGGTATTACTGTACTTTGGTCAAGGCCTACCAAACATACCCCTCCATTTTTGGCTGGAGCCTACCGAACCCAATTATGGGTCTGCATCTCTCACAATCCAACTTTGAGTTTGTTTTTTACAACCTATGATACAATCAGGGCCTGCCAAGGTGTGGCATCATGCTCGAAGCGTCATCCTTGGCACCTAAGACCTAAAACTTCAAGAATAAGGGATAATATTCCCGAACCTTAACCATATAGAATCTACTTCCGTCTTGATGGAACAGATTATTGGTTATGCACATGTTCGTGCCCCTACCAATGTTGTTGACGAGTACCATTCTAGCAGTCAATATGTGAGACTAATTGTGCTCCACCAAACATTGTTGGAAGAGTAGAATTTTGACATGAATAGCCTTATGGATAATCTTATTGATATTGTCCTCGAATATGAGTTAATTGAATCATGTTTCTTGTATACATGTAACTGAATTCAATTAAACACGTGATTAGGTAGGAAAGTGGGAAAGTTAGTTGTCTAGATGAATGCGATACTACACACACTAACTTTATACCTAAATCACATCTCTAGCAACGACTTCAGGTCTATCCAACCTGATTAAGAGCATTGGCACACTATTCGTTGTATGAATGATAATGAATTACCATGTCAGATACCTTATACTCAATCTGTTCCGGAAGAACGTCGTCGAGTTTTCTTATGGATATTCGAGATGATAATGATCATGAATGAAACCATTGAAGAAAATAGATTGAAATATCTTTGCACCACCTCTAAAAATGAGCCTGAAGCTTTGATTTGAGGCCAATTGGTTGTCTTCCAACTGGAAACCCACCACATGTGGCCGACTTGAAGCCTGGTGATTGAGCAGTTTACTTGTTTTCGCACGATCATTTGGGACACTTAGGTCGAACAATGATGCTATGACGCATCTCCTTACCCGAAGTACGGATTTTGTGCCTACAAGCATACTTAGCCAAGCCTGCTCATTAGGAAAATTGATTTTCTAAATTATCCCTCGCAAAGATATGGAACAACCCTCTTTTCATAGTGGATTCAAAGGAATATATATGGACTAATCCAACCAAAATACGGACTATATAAATACTTATGGTTTTGGTTAATGAATCGACAAACTAATCACGTGTTTGTCCACACACATTGCTGCTAAACCCCCTGGCTGATTAAGGGTTCACCACCCTACTTATCCCTTAAAGTTCGATAGACTGGATAATGCTGGACAGTTTATATCGACAGTTTTCGGTAAAGTGTTGCATGTCTTTTGGGTTTATAATTGAACATCGAATTCCTATGTTCACCCCAAATAGCCTCTCATAGTGATCATAAAGAGAAATTTCAATGATCACCCAGACCTTGGTGAACATACCAAGTTTTTGGTTTCTACCTAGGGCTATGCAATCTTTTACGTAGTTATGTTGGTCCGCCTTGAGGCTCATTGCTACCCAACCTATTTGACGTTATAGTTGGTTACTGGTACGAAGCTAACATTTTTCGTATTTACACATTTGGATGTGCATTCTATATGCCAAGTTGCACCACTGCAACGTACCAACATGGGTCCTCAAAAAAGGATGTGAATCTTTGTCGATTATGATTCTCCTTCACACTAGCTCTCTTAGAGCCCTTGCATGTGATCTCTTTTTATGGGTTGTCACTTCAATGAAACAGTCTTCCCACTATTATGGGGAGATAAGAATGTCAATGTTCTTGTAGCACGACGCGAATTTATGTGGACTTTGCCCACTATGTCTTATCTCGATCCCCGTACCACACAAGTGTGATAAACAAGTGCGATGAATTCTAGCTTTCAAAATGTTGCTCTAGAAGCATTCCTCTAATCTAGCTAAAGTGACGAGATCATATACCAGTTACAAACATGCCTGCAAGGATAGACGTACTTAACGGACATCGAGTCAACATTCCTGAAGGGTGTGACGTCCCTATTGGAGGTTTGGACGCCCCTATTAGACGATCCGATATACCGACAGATAACTAATCAATCTGTCTTGGCCTGGAGCACGACAGATCACTCGGTTCACATGATTCACTTTCCTGGAAGAGGAATGTCATGGTACAACAATGAATCCATACTAATCGTTATTTAAAATCATTTCCATTTCATGAGATTAATTCGAATTACTCTTGAGACTTGAAGTTCTTGTCCAGTATACTAGTTTGGATGAGTTAATGGAATTGAATTGAGATTACCATCGATGATGTTTTCACTTATATGGTAGCTACCGACATAAATGAAAAGCAACGATATCAAATTGTGTTCCGTTGATTAAGTGACAACGTAGAACTGATTAGATAACCAAAATTACAATCCAGGTCAAATTCCGTGCCAAAGTGTATTTTGGACCTACATTGCCCAAGGTAACCCTGTTATGTTACAAGTGGGAAAGGAAGCTTCATGAGATGAATGAAATAGTGCAATATGATGCATGCCTTACGGCGTAAGGTTTCTCTCAAACGTCCTATGATTGATAGCAGCATTATGAAATATGGTTAGTGTTTTCTTGATGGGCATATAGATACGGAGATTTACATCTAAGTTCCCGAAGAATTACATAGACATGTTCAAATAGTTCTAAACCATGGAACAACCTTTTAACTTGTTTGAGGTGTTCACTTATGGATTGAAACAATCTTGCAGATATGGTATACCTATCTAAGTGATTATTTGATCATTCAGGGATATGAATGAATACCTTTGCATGTTAAACTATGAAGTCTTATTCTGAATTGCTAGAGTTACAGTTTATGTCCTTAACACAAATCTTACTAAGACTCTAGAAAAGCTTGAGAAAACTGCCTCGCACCTGAAGACGAAATTTGAGATGAATGATCTTAGGAAAACTCATTTATGCCTTGACCTGAAGTTCAAGCGTTGTTCAAATGGTGCCTTGGTCTACCAGTTGAACTACTGCCCGAATGTGTTACCTTAGATTATACCTATGATCGTTCATACGTTATATGAAAATGAGACCCTTGAAGAGGTTATGGAATCCAAAATTCCATATCTAACCTCAACTTTACGCACATTGTACTTAGCTCATTGTATTAGACAGGACATCTTCTTCGTTATTGATTTATTGGTAGAGTTGCAGCACCGCGCCTACACGCAACCACTAAATTGGTATTAAAATGTACCATGAAGGTATTATGAATTTGGGAAAATCCTAAAGCATCTGGAGTTGATCCAAACCCCCTGATCCTCAGAATGATGCTTGCCTTGTTTGTTATGCTGACGCAGGTTACTTATCAAACCCGCACAAGGTAAAATCCCCGAATTGTTATGTCTTTACCGTTAGGGATATCACAATATCTTAGAGGTCCATGATATGACCTTAGTTACAAAATCTTTGAATCGTTTCAAGACTTACCCCACTTCACTACGCCACAAGTGAGACATGGTTAGGGGTTCTTGTTGAGCATATTCGAAGTACTTGTTGTTTTCATCCATTGTTGAGTCCCAACGACGATCCATGAAGATTATGCCACATGTATCAACCCGACCAAGCCATGATACATCAACAAAGTCAACGCCAAGACATATTGCGTATACATCTACATCAATAAAGCATCAAGAAATTGAAGTCATGCAAGCTGATTCCAAACAACCTTGCCGACCTCTATAGGAAGTCACTGCCGAAGTCAACCTTCCAGAATCTTGTCTGAGGAATTGGTATACCTAATTATTCATATGAAATGCTTGTAATTCTCAATTGGAAGTTCTGTCAAACTCAGGGGGAGTATCCAGAAGTATATTCACTTGATCTTAATGTACTTTTTTCCCTTACGATTATGAGCATTTTTTCCCACTGGGCTTTTGCTACCTAACTAGGTTTTAACGAGGCCCCCATCCTGGATTGATCATACCCTTGTGAGCTCTTCTACTTGTGTCTAAAAGACGTATAGTTTTGACTTAATGCAACTTCTCACTTTTCTCCTTAGCTTATGGGTTTTTCTCCCACCTTGGGTTTTACTATAGCGAGGTTTTGTGAGTTTTACTTTTTATGCATTCTTCTGTTGATCTGAGACTTGCATTCACTCATTGTGCCGACGACTTCATCAACTGTACTTGTTTCATCGCTAAAGACCAGATGCCCGATTCACTTGAATATTTACACACTCAAGCGGGAGTGTTGCAGTCCTATTATATTAGGAATGTGATTGTGTAAATCCTAGTGTATCTAGGGATATCTTTGAATATTCCCTTTAGTAGTTAATATCCTATTAAAAGCATAATCCTAAAAGGGTAAGGAATTAACCTTCCCTACTACTATAAATAAAGGCACAATGGGATGGAATAGAACACACCTCACAATTACACATCTCTCTCTTTTTTCACTATGTACCGTACCTCCATCTCTCTCTGACCTTCTTAATTGTTCAGTAAATTATGCCTACAACAAATACAAAATACTATTTGTCGTTCTCGGTTTATAAAACAGTTATTCAAAAATCATTTTGTAAAATGTTTATAGATATACACCCAAGTTTTTAATCTGCTACACAGGATGAGTGTTGTTAAATTTAGGAGCAAAAAAGAAAATAAAAAGACATCCCTTCCATTATACGAGAAAGCCCCAACTTTCAAGAAGAAAAAAAAAAAAGAAAAATAGCTAGAAGAAAGCTCCAAAGCTCTTGAATGCCCAATTCCATACAACCAACCAAATGTGGGCTTAGATTTTATTACTTGCACTCCAAACAGAATAACACAAGGTTTACTGCAATACAATGGCTGGTAGAGAAAGATCCACGTCTCTCTATTCTCCCTTAGTCTCTATTTACAAGGGATAAGATTGCAAACTTGGTAACTAGTATGAGATGCGACCGGTCGACATAAAGAGATGCGATAGGCCGATGGCGAGGGAAAGTTCTTCGATCTGCGAAATCTCTTGTACTAATCTCGTATTTTTCCTCACATTCTTGATTTCCTCACTTTGTGATCAATGGCATAGAAGTAGGTGTTGTTGCAACAAAGAGACAGAGTGATTTGTGCTCGAGAGAGTCTCAGAGTTAAAAATAAGAAAAACGCAAACCCATTAGGTTGATCATAACCCCGCCTAGGCCGTCCAAGCTCCCACCTAGGTCGCACTTCCGTCTACTTCCTTTCCCATTCTCACTCGATTACGGCTTAATCTCGGGGGCCAGCCACTGTCTATCAGTTAGGTGCCGCCTAGATCAACTGTTAACACTCAAAACTAGGAGGTCAACAAAAACTAGTAAGGTCAACCCTTAGTGTGTTTAGGATTATAAAATTAAAAAATTAACAACATGATTTAGTGGTTCACCCTAAGAAACTAGCTACATCCGCTATAGTGATATGATGTATATAATTTGATATGAATTACAATAACTTTGTAAACAAAGTAGTGAAATTTTACTCTTCAAGATCCAAACGCTTAGTCTTATATAGGCCTTGAGTGAACCTCAAAAGCAAGGTTCTAAAAAATGCTAAGCGCTAGTCGGATAGCAGGCTGGGGCCTACTGCCTAGACGGGCTAGACGAATTTAGTTAAATTTATTAAATATTGTATTAATTAATTAAATTTACTACATAATATATAAATCAACAATGTTATTTCCAAAGAATATATTATATTATAAATAAATTATATTTTGCTACTAACTTTGTAACATATTTATATATATTATAGGTAAGGTGGGAGTTTTAGACCATCTCCAACCGATTCGGTCAGATAGTTAAAAATAGCCCGAAATGACACGAAAACTATCTCCAACCGAGGACTAGGCCAAAGGGTTCGTGGGTCCCACCAGACCAAAAAAGATGAATCAGGCCAACCAGCTAGCCCCGGGCCAGCCTCTCTTCCTCTCGCAGGCAACGACTCAATCTTCTATCTTCCTCCTCTTCTTCTTCTGATTCATCTTCTTTCTCTCCCATCGAGCTTTACGTTTTGACTATGGGTGTTGTAATCTAAAGCTTCAAAACCATGGAAGATGCTTCAAATTCAAACCCAATCTCTGAAAATAGGGTAAAGCAGTGAGTTCAATTTCTCAATCTGCAATTATGCTGATTAAGTTTCGATATTTGAATTCGATATGATATTTACTTTTTGTTGCTTTTTGTTTTTTAAGAGAAGCTCCCCAGCTTGCTGCTTTGGAGATGACTTAAAAGCGTTCATTACTCAATCTGCAATTTCTTGATTGTTTTGCTTATCATCGGATTTGCCTCACCAAAAATTCACAGACCTCCATATCAAAAAGCTTTGTAATTTTTACTTCATTTTTTCCTTTTTTTATTTGTTTTTTTTTTTCTGACTGGACTCATAGAATCTGTGGTGGTATTCATTTCTGGGATTGTTGGGTTGCTGTGGTTTTTTAGTAATGAGTTAGAGAAGGAAACAAGGTGACACTCATCCTCCACACAATCCATGGACTAAACTGCATAACAGAAAGCCACAGCATCACCAAGGCATGTTTTCTAATTTCTAATTTTTTTTTATTTTCTTGGAATTTTGAGATATTGTATGAGCTGTAAGCTATAATTATTGTGAAAGATTGCATTTTGAGGTATGTTTTTGGATTAGGAAATTGGGTTCTCTTTTGATTTCCATATCTTTGGCTTTTTCTGTGTTGTTTATAATATTTGTGCTTTTTTGTTAGGCCATTGATGAATGAGGTAATGATTTACTGATTTTGATAGGGGAAAATCTTGATTGAGTTGGAAAGTAATTGAGATATGATATGTAAGTGAGGTTTGTAACCAAGTTTGGATTTAAAAAATGAGGTTTTAAATATTGAAGGAACCGTATGCACGAAGAACGGGCCAAACAAATACAAGAAGATATGGATAATAGGAACATGTAAACAAATACAAGAAGATATGGATAATAGGAACATGTAAAGGAACACTTCGGATTACACTCCAATGAGTAAGGCCTATTTTGATAGGAAAAAGAGGGATATTATGGCCCGACGGGAGTTGTTTACCTCCGACTATAATCCTATAGTTGCGGATGATGATGATGATGATTATAGACTTTAAATTTAAGTTGTTATAGTTTTTAAATTAAAATAATAAATTATGTTTGGCCTATGGCACTTTGGCCCCTGGCCCTTTGGCCCCTTCGGTTGGAGACGGTTTTTTGTCACAGGGTTATGTTTGGCCTATGGCCCTCTAGCCCCTAAGTTAGAGATGGTAAGAAATATGGCTAAACACTGTTCATTAAAATATTAAGTTCTTGGAGGGCTATAGGGCTAAAACAAGCCTTCTGGTCCTCCTTCGATTGGAGATGACCTTAGGTTAATAGTTGGTAGAAAACGGTCATGTGGTAGAAACTAACACACAAATTAAACTTTATATATTATGCAACCATAGTATGAGTAAGTAGGGATCATTTTATTCCAGGGATTAGAAGGCCTGTTAACCAACATAAATTAAACTTATAAAACTAAAAACTAAGTTAAACTAACAACAAAACAATGAGGGGGAGATTTTGGACGAATTTCAGTAAAACAAAATTAAATGGCAGCAAGTAAATTAAGTTGTGAATGAAATATGGATGAAATGATAGCTAAAGGATTCTTCTGCACGCATGAAACATATGCATACAAATCGTTTTCCAGTTATTCTTCCTATAAACCATGAATGACAATGCCCCAAATTAACTGTGAACAACACTAATTAACTCTCAGATTTTCCTAAGTTCATTGAATTGGACTCAACGACGCAACCAAATTATTCTTCTCAAGTTCCCTAACTATGAAAAGCATGACAGAGATACATCTCAAAGATCATTAAGTTCTGTGAAAATCATATGCATTGACAAAGCATTCGTAACTATGAAAAGCATGATACTCCTGCCAAGAATTTACTTAACTCAATCATAACTAGTGACTTATACTTCGTGCAAATATAAGTTCATAACTATTAGGTGAAATTCCTGTACATTCCAGCATCAAATCCCTGCACGCAAACTAAGTATGCATCCTTAATAAACATACAAGAATAAGTTCTCTATAAAGCAGATAAGTAAATCGCATTCATGTTTTATGAAACAATAACTGGATGTAATCAATTTATATAAAACATATGATCATGGCTTCGAATTCACCTCTAGCTAAAAAGAAACTTAGTTACACATGTTCATCATAACTGAAAAGCAATCTAAAATAAACATTGAAATTAAAACAATGAGAGAAAGAACTCTGAAAACTCCATGGTTGAATGACAATATGCGGCACACTCTTTTTGGATGCAGGTTGAGGCACACTCTTTCTAGATGCAGGTTGCAGCACACTCATCCCCCTCTCTTTATATTTACGGCAACAGTATGTATATATAGGGTAAAGGTATAGCTGAATCCCAGGAGGAAAAAGATTAAGTTGTTTGAATTATTTTAGGACTCCTAGAATCAGATAGGAAGTGTTGAAATGTGATAAGGATACCCTTTCGCAGCTAGAAATAAGATAAGGTAAAATTGGATAAGATAAGGTTCATGTCCAACTAGGATTCCTCTTTCTTAATTCCTTGCCTTCCAAGCCTCAACTTTAATTTCTCCAAATTTTAGCATATATCTAGCACCATTTAAACACTAAAAACGTCCAGCCCATATGCTATCCATGCATGATATCGAATCAAAGTCCAAAACTGCTCCAAATTGCTCCATTTAGCTATTTATTGTCATCTTTACCAACTGGACCTACACTAAGACGAAAATAACATAAATTACCAAAATAAATGGAAATTATTGCTCCATTTAGCTATTTATTGTCATCTTCACCGAATATACTCTCTATTTTCATACAGATTTTCTGACTACACTCCCAATACTAAGTATATGTGAGAAGATTGATGTAAACATGTAGACTAGCACTCATATATGTTATAACAAAGAAGGCACTTTCTGGCATTATTAATACAAACCTGTATATGATCTCATGAAAGGAATGCCACTACTTAGAAGCAAGAACCAAGGATTTCATACGCTCATACCAATTTCGAACTCCACATATTGAATCAGATAACAATCAAGATAAAAGTCTAAGGGTTGTAATCGGCTAAGGTATTGGCTAGCAAAGAAAGGTTAAGGATAAACAAAGGTTCTTAAAGTGATAGTAAGCAAAGTAATGAGATCAACACTTAGAATTCAACTTTTGATTGCAGCACCCAACTATAAACACAAAGGGGAGATTCGTACAACTTTTAGGGTCAGATTCACATTTTTGGACCCTTCTTCAACAACCAACACTTATGAACTCATTCTCACTTCTTTTCAACTATTTTTTCTTTTTTTTCAACGTTTTTCTTCTTCATCTTTTTCTGTTTCTTTTTCTTTTCTTTGAAACATACGTGTTGATGCACAAAATCAACGAGGACTTTGGTACAACAGAAAGTATCAAGCTTGTGACCTTCACTAGATTGTTCCTGTCACTGGTGTAGGTAAGTATGTAAATGGACAGAGATAGGGAAGCAAACAACACAAGATGTACGTGGTTCACCCAGATTGGCTACGTCCACGGAGTAGAGGA